>WYDI02039396.1:0-64519 GCA_009867235.2 Psittacus erithacus
GAAGGACAGGTTGTGGGGGGAAAACAAGCAGGCTACATGCTTTGTCTAATTTACGACTAAGCTTAAACCACAACAGTCTGTTCTCTATCTGAGCTGGGATTCTTGAGGATGCCCATGTCCTAACTCTCCAAAATCCTTACTGTATTTGCATTCAACCTAAAATTGGGCTGCTGCACCTTACAAATTCTGTATGTCCTTCTAGTAGCAATCTTGGACTTTTTCTAAGAAACACACTAAGTCTCATCATCCACCCAGCTCTGATTGTGTAGCATGTCTGCAGAGGCTGCTGATGGGGAAGAGGCTGCTGCACCATGCACAAAGGTGAAGGCCATTCTCCTCACCAGCATTACTGCAGCTCTGAACAGGCTCAGAAACACAATCATACTCCATCAGTTTCATCTCACTACAACTTTCAGGGAGAATACCACAGTTCTTCAGCAAATCTGGCCTCAACAATAGCATCCGAAACCCTCTTGAAGTAAGGTTTAGACTCAACTGAGATATTTAGGATTAAATAGTTCCTACTTACCTTTTTGCCACACATTCAAAATTTCACTAAGCTTCAAATCAATTGAGGGTAACTGTGTGTGTTGATGTTCCAGCCCACCCATGAACTTGTGCCTCAGTAGAAAAAGTATCAGTGCTTGTCCTCCAAAGAAGCACTGAAGGTAGTTTCATTCGACTCTCAGCCCTACCCACATACTTCCAGTGGGTCAAGGAGTGGAGTAAGAAAATTTCCAGGATTTACAGAAGTTTTGTACAGACAAACTCCATCAACCACTTTCCTTCAGACCTGGCACCTGGCAGGAACCACCAGCTCAGTGAGTAGGACACAAAGACGAACTGCTGGAACTAATGAAACTTCATCTTTTTGCAGCTGGCAGGATTCTCATGCCAGAGCCAACCTTTTTCAAGGTCTGGCTTGACAGAAAACCAGTCCAGAATCCGCAGTGACAGCCCCAATGTGGATGAGCATCCACACAGCTCTGCAGCCACAGCCGCACCCCACGGGACTGGAGGATGCTTTGGGTGGTGCTACTGAAAGAGCAGCTGCTCGTACATCACTACTCATGGACACTCTATCAAAATCCGTCAGAGAAAACTTTGTCCCTTGACTTCAAATATGAATATTCTTCTTTGTTAATCTGAGTTAGGAAAGATAGATGAATTATCCAACTACTCTGGTAACATCCATAATAACGGTGTGTTTTCAAGTACTGATGTGGGGTTTTAGGAGAAAAGTCTAGGAACTGTAACAAAAAAGAAAAAATCCTGGATAATTGAACTCCTATTAGTATTGGGATTGATGGCTTTCTATCATCATGCTATAAAACAGAGAAACTCGCCTTTACATGAATTTCCAGTAACCTCTGTTTTTCTTACTTTTTTATATACGCTGTCCTCATAATATTTTTATAGGATGCGACAAAGGAACCATTTCAATAAAGCTTTTCTTTCTTCATGTACTGAGGAACTATAACATTTCATTTAGCCTTTTAAGATATGACACATCTTTCAACACTTTCTGACTCCTGGTACAAGGCAAAGGCAACTTCTGAGCTTGTGTTTTGGTTTTCCTTCTCTTTTTGATCTGTTTAGCTGAGCCCTTGTCGACTGAGAAAGAATTTTTAACTCATACATTTCTGGATGCTGGAAAAATAAACTGCTTCTCAGTAACCCCAGGACTGCTGCAGTCAAGAGCTGCAGCAGAGCTCTCTTTTCCACCAACAGGACTGGACTCTGTTTATGCTTTAGTTCTTCCTCAATTTGTTAATAATGCCCCAGTTATAAAAGTTTTACAATTATAAACTCTCTTTAAAATATTACTTATTTACTACTCCTTATGACCATGGCTATTAGCCTTGATCAATAACAAAATCCTGTCTGTCTTAAAGATAACGCTAACTCCATAGACAAAGTTACGCTTACTGGCCTTTCCCTTCCTTGATCCTTACTCACTTTTCCTTTAAACTAAAAGCCAAACGCACAAATACCCAATTCATTCATTTATTTTGTTTCTTTTCTCCGCTAACATTTACACTGGCCATTTTGGATCTCTAAAAGTGAAATACTGAAATTACCATGCTTCTTCGTATGAATATGGTCCTACACTGGCTAATAAGGAGTAAGCTGATTTGCATACTCAGCTAAGAAAATAAAAAAATCAGATATCCTTGCATGGATATACAGTCACACATACAACAATTTTTGCAACTGACTCTGTGTTTGATAGGTTCGTTTTTCCTTCAGGTTAACATCAAGACAACACTTTGCCCAGTCACACCCATACACATCTACAGAATTTAGCCCCAAGCCAATTCAGATATAATTATTATTATTTCCTCCTTCTTCCCTTTAAAGTACTGTAGGCATACTTTGCTTTGAAATGAGCTGGCCGATTTTTTCCCATGAAGTACATGAACTAATCCACTACTTACAGCAGTTCTTTTCTCTCTCTGCTTTACACAGCACATGTGGTTCTCATGATGAAAGAAGAGATTAATTTTCTCTCCTTTTTAATTAATCCGTTTTGTACCAAAGCCACAGAAAGAAGACAAAGATAACTTAGTCAACAGTTTTTTTCTCTACAGACCCTCTCAGTTATGAGTTAAAATGAAAATTGCTTGGAATTGGTTTGGTAAGGTAGTGAACTAGCTGTGCATCTTTACAGGTTTGGCTCAATACTGGTTTACATCAGACATACAAGTTAAGTTTGCAATCTTGTCCTGCATCTCGTCCATACAAATCACAGGCTCCAAGAGGGTACACTGTAAGTCACCCACATGGGCAGCTGAGAGATGCTGGTGGATGCAGGTACTTTGATTCAGCTGTGGCCCTCAAGTCAGGCAGTCTCAGTATTTCCCATCAGCTCCTCATTCAGCCCCCCTCCCACCTCCTCCTTCACCTCCCAGCCCATCTGCCTTTCAAAAATCCCCACTTTTTTTGTTAAAACCCCACATTTTTAATAGACGGATTTGACATGGAGCTTAGAAGAAACCATCTGCAGTGGTTAAAATGGAGCAGTTTATGAACAGCTGAGAGGAGGAAAGTATCTGACAACCTCAAGTTAAAGTTGCTCTCCTGACCAATATAACTGTCAATGATATTAATATTTAAAAAAATCAAATGCCTCTTTGAATTATCACATTGCACTGTATTATCATATTGAATCAAGGCAAGCAAAACCTTTTTAAGAAATTCCAGAGCCTTAAAGGCTCTTTGAAGACAGGAGTTGCTGTAGTGGAAGAAGAGCATGGTGCTGTGAACTTCAGAGATGTAGCCTCCAGGACAACACCAGAAGTTCACACAGATGTGTTAGAAACTCTGCCCAAACCAGCTCAGCACAAGTCACAAGTAAACCATCAATAGCTAGTAATTCAGAGGGAGGAGAGGGAGCAAATAACCAAAGACATTAAGATAAACAATACATAATCATTCAGAGACTAAACATAAATAAAGCTGCATGTGTGTCTCTGTAGGCCCTCCAGGTCATTAAGGAATTAAGGACTCAATTAACCAAGATTAAGACATTTTCAAGAAGCTGAAGTTATTATTTGTATTTGTCTTCACTAGAGTGGAACATTTTGAAATCTATAGAAATTATGAGTGTGATACTATAAAGATAAACATTTCTGAAGAAGAGGTACCAAAGCAAGTTGAGAAAACCCAATCTGATGAAGTTAAAAGAATCCAGAGTGTTCAGAAGCTGAACTTCAGAACAGAGTGACTGGAAAGAGCCTGCAATACAACTGAAAAACAAGGGTGTTTCCCAAGACTAAAGAATTTCCCTGTTCCAAAATATGAGTCAGAAATGAACACAGGTAATGCTGACCTCAGGGCTGAGGATGCCACCATGGATGAGCTTAATTTGCGCATGCAGGATCAGACCAGCTGCAGCTCTGTCCCTTCAAACCTCCTCAAAAGTCCCAGTGAATTAAGGAAGTAGGAAGTGTCAGCAAGCTTTCAAAAAGCTTTTGACAAAGCTCCTCATAGCAGAGCGATGGGTCACACGACAAACTGTGAATTAGTACACTGTGTTATAAATGGATTAAGCAATAGGAAACAAATAATCTCAGTACAGCCCTGAGTTACAACGGTAAATGCTAAACCCCTGGTGATTTGAAGGTTAACCCTCATATCTTCTTATTTCCACTAAATCTATTTGCTCATTGTGAGGTTTTATGAAGAAGCTGCCTGAAGAGAAGGGGGAACATTTACTTTCAGGAAAGCTAGGATTCTCCTTAACTCTGCCACCCCCAGGACGACGCTGCTAGACTGAACAGCCATTGCAAGGTTCATGCTAATACATTACTCATTCCAATTTCTTTCTATCAGGGACTTTATTTCACACCTTGCTGGCTGCAATTTTTCTTCTGCTGTGTCATCCTGCCACCTCATAGCCTGGTCTGGAAAGCAGAGCAAGTGAAACACAGAATGCCTCAGGTCTGATTCTGTTCCTTGGATGATTTTTCACCATGATTTAGAGAGGAGTGACAATGTGTCGCTGAAGTTTATGCACACTGTTAAGACTGAAGGGCAGCATAAATTACGGAAAATGGTGAGCGATACCAGTAGATCACACTTATACACCCTAGACATGTAAAATGTAGTCTGAAGACTACAACATAACATGTGTGTAGGCAAAATAACAGTTTCATGATGTGAAATGGCATTCTCTTTGCTTGGTAGTTTCAGGAAAATTCAGTATAGCTTGCAGAAGGCATCCCTCCCACCTCTCCTAAGACACAGGCAATGACACTTAAGCAAATAAAATAGCATGCGCCATGCTAGATAAACAGTCCGACACACCTCAGACAGTTTCAGACCTCTGTATTTAGCAGGAAGTATCTCCTGTGTAGAGACCATTACTAAACAAAGGCTATGATTTGGGTTTTGCTTCTTGTTTGCCATAGCGGGAGCGACAGATGAAGAGACCCTAGGAAAGCTGATGGAAACAGAGGCATGGGTGACATTAGGTATGGAGAAAGCATGAAGAGAAATGAGCTTTATCCAGCAAAACATGCTTACGCCCATCCCAACTACAAAATGCTTGCTTCCAGCCCCTGCTATGGTCCCACTTGCCCGGTGCCTCTGCCTCGCATGAAAGGGGCTCATGGGCTTGAGAGCTTTCCAGCTCTCAGCCTGTGAATAGCCACCAGACTCATTACTTTTTCTTCACAGCCTGTGACTGCTGGCCAACCCTTTTGTCCTCCCAGCTCCTCCCTTCTCCACCCCACTGACCAGCAGCTCTTCACTGGTCTTACAGCACTGACCCCCACTAAAATGTAGCGGTGAGCCTCCACATTGGGGAGCATCAAGCAGGCAGATCACCTTCGTGTGGGGTGCCGGGCTGGGGCAGAGGTGCCTCACTGCTGGATTCTTAAGGCTGCAGGTCCACAAAAGTGTGGGGTGCTCTGCCCTGTCCCCAGCCTCTCATTCCCATCCTCCCTTTGCACCAGTTGTGATCTCCTCTGATATTCTGGTCAGCTGGTTCAGGAAGTTGAGCTGGCAGAAAACTACTCCTGCAGAGAAACATGCAGCCACTTTAGCTCCTGAATGGGCTTACTGCAATGTCAGACAAACACTATTGCCTGCCGAAGGGGCAAGTGGTGGGGTACAGATGGGAAAACACAGCCAGAGGGGAGAGTGGGATGGCAGCAGTGCCCATGAGGGCTGTTTGGAGCTGTCTCGGAAGCACACCTTTAGGCACCAATCTGCTTGCCACCGTCAAAACCGAGGCTTGTCTGTGCCTGTGCAGCAATGACAGCCTCAGGTCATGAAGGCAAAGCTTTGAGATGAAAAACCTACATAGTTTGGGCACCTCTTTGTTTAGGAGGCACCTCTCTCAGGGTCACACCTTTAGGCTCAAGCAGCTAGGCCCTATGGGCAGAAGTTGAGCCTTTTTTGGATCTCCTTTACCTTCTGGTTTTGCTGTTAAGATCCATGTGTTGGATTTTAATAACTGTTCTGTGATGTACACAGAAGAAACCTACACTTAGTGGGGAGAGTGCAGAAAGGATTATCATTCCGCTATAACAGAGCCAGGATCACTCCACAGTGATGCTCAATGTTATTCAAGGTCATCAAAGGATGGTTTGAAAATGCTGCTTGCATTCTTGTCTGGGAGAGCAAGCTGGAGTAAGCGGGGAAAGTGAGGGAGCCTCACAGGCATTCCATGTTTTCAGAGTAGCCCAAGAGAAGCTCCTGCTACTTCATAAGCAAATGCTGGAAGAGCAGAAAGAAGTTGGCACCACTGCTGCTTTCCATAAGCCTCTCCTCTGCCCCATTCCTCTGCCTGTCACTGCCCTCTCCTTTGCAACTGTTGGAGGCAGCATGGCCAGACAGCATCCTCTGCCTGCACGCAGACCTCTAACGTACTGGGGTGAGTAGCACTGAAGAACCTGCCCCAACCTCTTAGAAGGACAGAAAACAGCAGCCACTGCCCTGTGCCAGCAAAATAAACCTACCCAAAGTAACAGTTTCACAGGAGGGGGCTGGGAAAGAATTAACTGCTTCAGTTAGGGAGGACTCAAGGGGAAGGGAGTGGTAGCTTGAGTATTTTTCATCTAGACAATTAGGTCTGCTCCTCAGGGCAGTGGGTGTTAGGCCAAAGCTGGAAAGCTTTCCCTAAACTAGCAAAGCACAAAGCTTCCACACAGTGTGAGCTCAGCCCCAAGAACTTCCTGGTAACCCAGGTTATTTGAGGCAGATTGTTGATTAGGATCCAAGAGAGGATTAGAAACTCTTTTAAGCATAAATAGTATTTGCAACTGTGTGAGTTAAGCAAACGGATACAGGGGAAATCAAACCTCACGCTTCAGGGCATAAACTGCTCTCTTGTGAGTCAGGATCAACCTTTTTTTCCTCTACGCATAGCATCTCATAATTAGCTAGGTGCTTGCTGTGGTTTTGATTTGCTCTGAAGCATCAGTTACTGGCCGCTGCCAGAGGCGGGGTGCTGGACTAGATAGACCTGTGATGCATTTCTGTAGGGCAACCCTTTTGTTCCCATATTGGCAAAGCTTTGTGGGAAAGCTTTAGTGATATGTGATTGCAGCTCCTGGTCTTACCAAACATTGGCCTCTCATTTCCATAAGCACTAAAGTCAGTCTGAATTGCTACAGAAGTAAAAAGGCAAAGTTGAATGAAGGGTTATTTATCTACATGGTACAGACAACATTTATTTACTAAATGCAAAGACATTTTTAGGATCTGCATGGGTCATTTTTGCCAGGAAGAAATTAATTATTTTCTTCATTCCGTTTCAGCTGCAAAGAAGTCACACAACTTACAGAAGGTTTTGTATTTTGAAAAATACATATTTCTGTATATGTGTGCATATACACACACATATGCATATGCATATATATATATATATATAAAAGTTGGCCCAATAAAAAGGTTTGAATTACTAACATTTCCTTACAAATTAAAGGCAGGCAAGGACCAGTAATGCAGGTGACAGAGCATGCACTAACAAAGTCTGCCTTTCCACACTGCCTCTTTGATGTACCTCATCTTTGCCCTGAAGGAATTTCATTATCCTATAGTGAGCTGGTAATGAAATCTGTACTCAGAATCAAGGCTTCATAGAAAACGGTATCTTGACTCTTTGTTCTGTACAGACTAGCTGTGTGTGGCAGGAATATGTTTCTATTTGTGCGTGATCTGAGTGTACTTTGAATACTGATCTCCAGATAAAAAGGATAGAGATCTAATTTGACAAAATATTAAATGTCTCTATCTTGCTTTATCTAACAAAATTCTGATGCTTATTATCGTGATGAACATTTGGGGTGATACTTATAGTGTTCAGCATGTGTGAGAACAATCTCTCTGTGGAGAATCGAATGGAGTGTCAAAGACCCTGATTTACAAAGAGTGCAGAGGGCTCTTAAGTACTATTTTTAGAACAATGCCGCAACAGATTTACACACAGAGAAAAACCCCTCCTCTACAGTCACTTAGGAGCAAAGTAGCATTTCACTGCATAATAATGAGGAATTAATTGCTCTTTGTCATCACTTTTTATGCAAATTGCCATAGAACATTTGCCCAATGTGCATTTTACCTTTTAACAAAGAAAGTAGTCATGACAAACTAGACCAAATTTCATAAGCTAAAGACAAAAGTAGGCTGTACCACACATAAATTGCAGCTAGCAAGTCTATTCCTTTGAGGAACTCTATCAACTTCCCATGAAAGTCCATTAAAAGAAAAAAAAAAAAGGAAAAGGAAGGAAAAGAAAAAGGTTTCTTGGCCTGTGTGTCTAGTTAAATTAAAGAGATTGAATTAACTTCAATTATTAGGTGACTGACACTTCTTCTAATAGAATTTGCTTGTCACTCTTTACAGCATCTGCTTATTTTTTCTTTTTGCTTGGGATAATCACCAAATGTTACCAATCTCGTTTCTTTACCAGCCGCTTTCAAGCTTTTATTTGTATTGTTACTGAATTTCAGACATCGCAGGTTGCCAGTTGTTTAAAAATGTTTTGTTGGGCTTATATTTAAAAACAATAAAAGAAATATTATCAACCTTGTGTCTCGCTTATGTGCTCACAACATTTACATTTAGACTAAACTGACAATTATTCTGAGAAAAAGAGAATTGCGACAGCTATGGAATAGCATTTCCTTTCACTGTAAAAAAGGGAAATACGTAATAAATCATCTTTGTTCTACATGAAGCTTTAATTTTTTAGCCATTCTGCAACTGCCACTGCAAATTTGATGCAAAAATTAGCTAGATGGCAAACCAGGTCAAAATGTAGGCATCCTAATGGACTGTATTGTGTCAAAGCTTTTTCTCCAGAAACATCTCAACATGTTTTCTTTTTCCTGAGAAACACAGGGAGGATATCGCTGCGCAAGGAGTTTCTGTCTCGCATGTGCAATGAATCAATTCAGTGAACTAGTGGGTCTTTTCAATCTCTAGTTTATATCTTCAAACATAATAGCAAGTTCCAACAGAGTCCCTTTTCTATTCATATGCTATTCACAGCAGACCTTTGTAGTTCACAACTTCAAGTTAACATAGCAAAGAGCAGTATTAAATCACTCCAATAATCAGAGGTCACAATTATTTGCTGTAGCTACAAAAAAAAAATAATAATCACACACATGCTGCAAGCCAATGCACTCTGCTTCCACCTTTAAGCAAGAAAAATAACAGAGACTTTGACCTCTGCCTTAAGTGCTAACACTTCAGCAACACTATCTATTAATCAAAAAACATATGAATGCAGCTTATAAATCCCTCTGCATGGAAAGCGCCATCTTCACCCTTACAGAAATACATTTCCTGCCCCAGTCCTTGCTTAAAGTGCAAGAACATCCTGCAGCCTCTTTGAAGAAAAGTAAAAGCAATGGATGTGAGAACTAAATAAATCAAGCAGTTGTTAGTTATATGAGAGGAAACCCAGAAATTTGTTGCGGTCCCAAGTTTTTTGGTTCGCATTAGAGCTATAAGCAAAACAAACTGCCCTAGCAAAAGCCAAAGCCTTCAGCATAGTAAATGAAGCAGTCCAACCCACCCTCAGGACTTCACAGTGTCAGGGATTTAGCCTGGAATAAGAAGTCCAAAATATTCCAACATGTTCTCCAACGCCATCAGAGGCAGTGGAAGCCACTGTGTAGGTACAGTTACTGTGTGCTTCCCGAGTGCCAGTACACCTGCACTTTCCATGTTCCCCACCTGCTCTCCTGACTGTCCTTCTCCGGCTTCTGTTCAGCCAGGCAACATCCTCAACCTCCACAGGCCTTCTTATGCTCCAGTCAAGTTTCAGCTACATGAAGCAAGGGAGATGTTGCCAGAGGCACAGAGGAAGCTGAGCATTCAGTCAGATATCCTACTACCGCTGCCAGCTCTGAAGAAACTCCTTGTGACCTCCTTGCATCAACAGCAAAATGTCCTCTGCTGTGGCTGGACAGTCCTGTCTGGAGGGTAAGAAAAATGTATTTGCACAAAGCCCTAGTTACAGTTATCCATTGAAAGCAGAATCATGGGTGCTAGAAAGTCTGGGCTGTTACCAACTCAGTATCTTTGTTTGAGAGTAATAATTACCTCAAGGCTTTTACTCTTAATTAGTGGGTTTGGGTCTAGTCAGCCACTGGTGCATGTGCATAAGCTTTCATTGATGTTAAAGACTATGTGGAGCAAGGAGTCCTTAGGAATAGTAAATTCTTCCCATGGGATAGTGTTGGGTTTGTTTTTTTTCTTACCCAACTTCTGTTCCTTCCCAAAATCATGACTTTGAATTAAACCTTGCCAGATCACTGGTGTCCTGCGACATGTCACAGGGGAGATCGGGACTGCTCGGAAATCTCTCTGTCCTCTTGAATGTCTCCTGCTTGATATTTACTCTCTAGAGCACAAACACCGCTCCGACACATCTGGATTAACCTCCACGTGCCCTCCTTATTCTCCAGTACCTCCCTCAGCAGTGCTCAAGAGAAAGGAGCTTTTTTTTTACCCTTATTGTGCATCCCTTGGTTTGCAAAAGGACCATATTGCCAACACAGATGCTTTGTCCACACTTCCACATTTTGGTGCAGATATTTTCACTTTTCTGGCTAGCTGTAAAGACAGAGGCTTGTAGGGGAAAAAAAAAAAAAAAAAGAAAAGAAAAAAAGGTTACAAGGCTTTTGAGCAAGCTGAGCTAAAACAAGGTTGAGCTTTGTCCACAATTGCCCTCAGACAACTTTTGGAGCTGATTTGCCTGATTCTTAGTGATAGAGGAACATGAAGTGAGGTTTAAATATGTCATTATGGACGCCCTTGCTTTTGCAAGTAGGCTCTGGGATCATCCTGACCTGCAGAATCAGGGAATTTGCAAGATTTGACCTTTAAAACACTAAAAGCATAGTATAGTTTTACATTGTATTTTAAAATACAATTCCAAATACAAATTCCAAAATGTTATTCAGAAATCGTAAATAATAAATATACTAAGTTAAAAAAAAAAAGCAAGCAGTAATAGAGATGATGAAGATCACAGAAGGTGGCACTGATTTAGAGACAAAATGGGCAAGGACAAAGCCTTGTCCTTGCTGGCTATCTCCAGGACTCACTGCGGGCTATATTTGGACTGCCTCTCAAGGTACTGAACTGCAGGAGACCAGAAGGATGATAGGATTGTGTTCGCTTTAGGGCTGACAAATTCTGACCTCCTTTAGAACCGATGAAAAGAATAATCTTGAGGTCATTCATCCTATCTGTCTAGCACAGGTGTTGCAATTACTTTTCCCATATTACTATGTCAAACTGAAGTCTGGCAACCTCAGCAAGCAGGTGATCTGAGCAGTTTGCTTCTCTTTTTTTTTGAAGAAGATGAACACTGGGGAAGACCCTACCTTTTGACTTAGTGACCACAAAGAATTTTTTTGGACATAAGACATAAACCTTAATGATTCCTGACCCTTGACTTCTTGACATACAAAGTCAACAGCTCTTTAAATTCCTTTTCTATTATGTTATCTGCATCTATTTTTTTAAAGGTCAGTGCCTGCCATTTTTTCCTCCCTCGCCTCCTGACACTATAATTCTAGTCTCTTTGTTAATATTTCAATATATTTCGTATATTACATCTCACCAGCTCCTCAAAATACCATGCTGGAGATCTGATGCTCTGTGAGTGGCAAATGTTCCTTTGTGAAGCTTTTGATGTGATGTCAAGCCATGCTGCGGAGACATTACATTGTGGATCTTTGATACCACACACCATGACAATGTCTTCTTCACAGCCGTCACAGCCACTGATTCAGGGCGTGCTGTTCATATTGTCAGTGCTCCTGGAAACGCAATGTACCTGGAGTGTGTTAGAATCTGGTTGTGAAAAGACATATGGTGCCTGTGGTATAATCAGTAATCAACTGTGAATTTCTTAATCACTGCAAAGAAAATGATGCAATTTCATTAATTCTACCTGCACAACCCAGGAGAATATGTGCATAATTACTGATAATGACGTAGGTCTGTGCACAGGACTGGGGCTGCTTATCCAGGGAATCTGATCTTTTTCACCCGAATGTTGCAGGGTAAAATGTACTTCAGAAGGAAATGACAATTGCCTCAATTAAAACCTGAAAGATTTGTCCTTATTTTTCCTTTTTCACTTTTCCATTACCATTGTAAAAATCAAGTTGTATAAGATCTGCTAGCATGTCACTCGTTCATAGTCTTCCAAGTCAGAGCGGTTGAAGCCGAGACGGCAACAAAAGTTGTTCTGTGTAGTAGTTTCATCTCTTCCCTTAGCACTTTAAATTGGGAATTACCTATCCCCAGAAAAAAGCAATTTTTTTTTTTTATAAATACGTGACTGAAATACCTTGCAATACACAGAGCTCTCCAACAAGTGGCACTATTAAGTCTATTCAAGTAACGAGATTGATATGCAAATGAGGTCTCAGAAAGGGATGTTGGGACATGTTTTACAATATTGGATTCCATTTAAAACCTTTAAAATTTACATATGAAATATGATTGAAATAGATATTCAGAATGCAGATACTCTGGAAAGTTTTGTGTTATCCATAAAGAAAACACTGAAAAGTAGGTCAAGTGCCATAAGCTCAACCAGGCAGTCCTCTCAAAAGCAATGAAGACACAGCAGTGCAGAAAAACCGCCTAATTAAGACATTAGTAAAGGTAATGTGTCGCCAGGAAATCTGCCCACAGAGTCGAGCTCAAACCAGCTGTTGAATGTGCAGGTCTCGGCTTTCCTCAAGGATAGCACTGCAGCATTTGCAGCAAGTTATCCCTGAAGTATTCATGGGATAACTTCTAAATCGTACCTATTCACATTTTTTTTACCATATTTTGTTGTCGTTGCTTGACAAAGTTTGGCTGTACTTTAAGAAAAACGGTCCAGAAATAGTTACTTTTACACAAAATTTGAGGTGTGGAGATAGTTGATGGCAATAGAAACAGGATCAGCCTGGATTTGTTGCTGGAATATAAGCAGTTTGGGAACGAACTGAGAAGCCAATGAGCTAAAATGTAAGACACATGATATAAAAATAGCATTTTTAAGGAGCAGGTTTCATTCTGTTAGTGTAATATTCCTCCTGCCTTTGAAAATCAACTCGTTGGATTTTCCCCAGTTTTCCAGTGTATAGAGAGATAGAGAGAGACCATAATAAAATCACAATCTGAATTGTATAGAAGAATCAGGATCCTGTCTTCCATTATGAGCTGGTCAGAAAATTATTGATAGTATTTGGGTACCAGAAGCTGCATAGAGGTGTTGGATGAGTTTTCACAAAGCCTGTGTGCCCATTCCCTGCTTGGCTTTAGCTTCTTTCCATCTGTGCCAATTTCAGTCCAGCACAAGCAGGATCTGGTTCACATTAAAGTCACTGTGAATTTTATCACAGGGTAAACAGAATAATAATAATATCTGAAATGGATGTGTTCACTTTATGCTTCCTTTAAGCCAAATAGTCACATTCATTTTAAAATGTCGGCCAGTGAGATAAATGACAATTATTGTGCCTTTCAGAAACGTGTGCTATGGGCAGAGGTGTATCCAGAGTGCTTTGTTGAGTTTTCTATTTGTCTGGCTTTGACTACCTGGAGCGGTATCTCCCACACTGTGTTGTAAATAACAGAATATGTGCACTTTGAATGCCATGGCATAATGGGCACATAGTGTGCTAACTAAAGCATTATAAATGCTGCAAGGCTTATTTTTATCTCTCCGTCCTTCTCAATATAGTATTTTTATCTCTCACGCCAATACAAAATTATTTTTGTGTCTCTAGGAAAAACAAGGCAATGAAGAGACTCAGTCTGCTAGCATTTAAACACGACAAGTCCCCTTACGCACTGTGGGGCTTTTCACATGCTTAGCACCATATATGTCTGCAGAGCCAGAACCTAAACGGCACTGGTAAGCAAAGCTTTATATGAACATTGCTTGGAGAGGGAAAGTGAAGTTTCTGTGTCAAATTCTCCAGTGGGGTGCTGTTCTGCAGCCATGTGTGGCTAGGAAAAGTAAAAAGGATAAATGCTACTGAACTAAAGAGCTTTTTGCTTTGCACAGGAAGACAATCGTGCAAAATGCAAGCCAGGGCTTCCAAAAAAAGTGAAAATAAATTAGTTGCTATATACAGAGAGTTGATTTTGTGTTGGCACACAGGATTTGCACAGATTTCTGTAGTTTAGTAGGCTTTGAAAACGCAGTTAGCCTGATGGAGCTGCTGCAATTTCAGGGGAAAACATCAGTGAAATAACTTCACAGAAATTGCTCCTCTCTAGAAGATATGTAAAATAGTATGTATCACCTATCTATCTGCAATGAAAGGGGGAAACAGAGTATGAAAACGTATAAAACCTGACATAAAGAAAAAATAACAAACATGCATATGTTAATGACTGAATGTGCACTTGTTAGCAGTAGGTCACCATCTTTCTCTATTGGCATTTACTGCAACTGCAATTCTTTTTTCAAGACCACTGACCCAGGAAAATGTAACCCCCTTCGTTATCCAACACCCTTTAATTAGATGTCTCCAGAGATAATCTCACTCACAACCCCTATTGTGAGTCATTTATTTTCTAAATTTCCTTTTTCTCAGCCACCCCACATCTTTTTGTTTTTCTGTCTGAGCCCAACTTGCGCAACTCGGGCTTGTAGAATGCAGTTTATTCATGTACTAGTTCCCCCGTTGCATTTCATGTCTCATGGCATTTGGGTCTCGCTCAAAAGTCCTGATAGCATCAGGCTAACTTTCTGGAATCACCGCTTTCTACTTGGCAAAGGGTACCAAGGAGCCAGGCCTCTGGGTGGGAAAGGGCTGGAAAATGAACACCTTACACTTTTTGAGATGAGGCAAAGCACGGCTCACCCTCTGGCACTGGGAATGCTTGATGGGGTTTTGTTTTTGTTTTCAGGCTCGGGAGCCCTTATCTATTCCTGTGATGTT
Source organism: Psittacus erithacus (assembly GCA_009867235.2). Classification (NCBI taxonomy): domain Eukaryota; kingdom Metazoa; phylum Chordata; class Aves; order Psittaciformes; family Psittacidae; genus Psittacus; species Psittacus erithacus. The sequence continues at coordinate 14,928 of WYDI02039396.1, forward strand.
CGTCAGGGCTGACTCATGACTGCTGGACGCTTGTGGTCGGCATTATAACTAGGATGAGGTTTCTCTTTGGGGCGGGGCGCATAAAATACCACCACCACCATCAACACCCAGGCTGTGCCGGCAGCGAGGTGTGACCGGGTGGGCATTTTTCACCATGCCCTTTACCCTCTTGTTCAGGCCCAAGCCTGGCCGGGGTGGCGGGTCCCGGCCTCCCCCGGGCAGGTGCACGCCACCACATGACACCCCGCCACCTCCATGGCCGTAGGGAGCTCGGCGGGTCGGGACGGGCCGTGCCACAGGGCCTCCTCGGGCCACCCCCACCGCTATGTCCCCGCCTCAGCGGCCCTTCACGGCAGAACTACGGCTCCCAGAGCCCCCCGCGGCCGCCGGCGCGAGCCCCAGCGCGGGGTCCGGCGCCACGCACAAACACACACGCACACACACACGGCTCACACTGCCCCCCTCCGCCGGGAGGACAGGGGGCAGAGAGCCCGCCCCGCGCATGCGCCTCCTCTCCGTTCCCCCCTCCCCGCCTCAGCCGGAGGGGCGGGTGGAATGCGAGCGGCGCCGCTATTGGCGGAGCGGCCGTACGCCGCTTTCAGTGCGTATCGTCCGGGTCCGCCGAGGGAGCGGGCGCTGCGCCGTTGGCGTAGCGCTGTTGTGAATGGAGCGGGCGGCGGGGCGGGGAGGATGATGTCAGCCTGCGAATGTCAACAATGTAGCGATTGAGGGGCGGCGGCGGGCGGCAGAGCCGGGCAGCAGCGGCCGCGGCAGCAGCAGCAGTGCCGCCTCCCATCCCCTCCTCCTCCGCCGGGCTGCCGCCGCCGCCGGCCCCGGTGCCGCTCCGGCAGCGACACAACCGCCGCGGTGCCGCTCCCCCCCCTCCCCCGACTCCTTCCCTCCCACCCTCCCTCCCTCTGCTGCGGCTTTCTCTCCTCCTCCTGCCCCCCTGCCAGCCCTCTCCCTCCCTCCCTCCCCCCTTTATTTTTCTCCGCAAGACTTTGGCTCTGGAAGCAGCTGGTTCAAAGCAATCGCCATGTGATGAGCGTCTGGGTCGGGATTTTTTTCTCTTTCATTTGGGGGGGGGGAGGGTGCAGGTTTCTGACCGCAGAAAAATACTAATAAGAATTTCCGAAACAACAGCAGCAGCAACAACAAGAGCAAACCCCCCTCCCCAGACCTCCTCAGCCGTAACAGCCTTTTACCCCCACAACCCGGGCCCGCTCCACCCCGCCTCACACCCCCCCCCCCCTTTCCCCTTCCCAAGGCTGCAGCGAGAGGCGCGACCCCCGAAAGTTGCGCGGAGGCGAGGCGAGGTGAGTGCGCCTGTTCCGCGGCTCGGCAGCCCCGCTGGGGAAGGGAAGGGGGAAGGCGGGTGGGAATACGGGACGGAGAAACACAGACAAGTTTTCTTTGCTCAAGTCTTTACTTCTGTAGAGCATTCTCATCCATTCTGCAAGGTAACTTTGTGTGGAGATCACTCCAGAGACCCTGCGCATGACAACATCTTCGCAGGAACAAATCAGACTTTGCAACTTAAATGCAGAACCACCCCTCTGTGCTTACTGCACCTCCTTATTCTAGAGATACTGGGAAATTTCCTTCTCCTTCATTCCTGTTATCACGGTCAGCTTCCATAAATGGTTCTGTCAAGCTGCTTTTGTGGAAGGAGCTTGAGCAGAGGCCATGGGGACAGTACCACTCAGGTGCTATGCTTCCCTTGCAGGCTGTGCCTACAAGACAGAAGTTTGGGACCCACAAGGTTAGTAAAAGCCACCTCTAGCCCCATTTTCCACCTCCAGTCGACAAAGCCCCACTACAGCCTATGCAAAAAGGTTGATCCCTGAGGTTCTGCCATCTCTCCTCATCACTTGCTGATGTTATAGCTGCCTGTTTTTATTCTCCAGAATCTCTTGAATTGCAGACTGCAAACACATGAGGTCAGACACCTCAGCATGCCAGCTGTGGTATTGGAGTAAGAGGCTGCAGCGTGCTTCCACACTGGAGGGAGGTGATCCTGCCTGGAGAGCCATTGTGCATTTGAGACCTCAGTGATCCGTGCAACAGTTAAATGAGTGTAGCCACAAACGAGATGACCTGCAAACCTGTGTTGTGCTGTAGGTATCCCATGGCCACAAGGCAAACTCAGCCAGCTCACTGTTAGAGGTGTGCTGGGCAGCTGTCATGTTGTACAGGCAATTACACCACTGGCAATTAGACCACTGGCAATTACATGGTGATGACCATGCCTTTATCTAAAAGAGCAGCGAGAAGTTATTGTGTGAATATTGTTTCTGTTTACAGTAGAAATGGTGAATAGAGTTGTGGTTTTTTTGTAAGAAAATCCTCTAATAGTTTGAATGGTCATAATGGGGGAGCCTTTTCACAGACAGGGTCTTCATGGTGTGCTCTGATTAGAGGCCTTTTGATGCTGCACTGCTTATTGTTCACAGCATCTGAAATGCTGTAAGGTAGCAGTTCTCTATTTCTTTTTGGTGTTAACACTAATAAATTGCATTTTAAATGATACTTTGCAGAGTCTGAATGCCTTTCTTGCTGGGTCCACATTCGATCAGCATGTCCTGGTGCAAAAGAAAGAGAATGCTGTCTTGTGTTTCCACTGTTAACTTGCCTTGGAAAGAGAGTTCAGCTTGTCTAATTCCCACTCCAAGCTGAAAGGATTGTCATCAGGGGAACAGAAGTTGTGGAGGTCTTCCTGCAACATATGTGGATATGAAATCATAGACTCATAGAATAGATAGGGTTGTAAAGGACCTTAAGATCATCAAGTTCCAGCCCCCCTGCCATGGGCAGGGGCACCTCACACTAAACCATGTCGCCCAACGCGCTGTCCAACCCAGCCTTGAACACTGCCAGGGATGGACCATTCCCAGCTTCCTTGGGCAACCCATTCCAGTGCCTCACCACCCTCACAGTAAAGAACTTCCTCCTTATATCCAGTCTAAAGTTCGCCTGTTTAAGTTTGAACCCATTACCCTTTGTCCTATCAGTACAGTCCCTAGCAAAGAGTCTCTCCCCAGCATCCTTATAGGCCCCCTTCAGATACTGGAAGACTGCTATGGAATCTTCACGTAGCCTTCTCTTCTCTCGGCTGAACAGTGATTGAGAGAAATCTCCAGGAGCAAAACAACGAAGTTTAAGTTGACAAGCAGGTTTTCTTTATTGCAGCCCTGGGAAACACGGGGGATAGCTCCTCCTAGTGTGTCTCCCCAAATTGCTAAACGAGCCATCCTTATATAGTGGATAAGCATACGTATTCATTATGTACATACATGCATATTCATTAGGCTACTTATGTGTTACATCATTCTTCTAGAAAGTTTCCCCGCATGCGTACAGAAATGTGGTGGTGGTCTTTGGGGATTATTTACTTCTTCCAACAATTTTCATCGCTTCTGGCAGTCTTCGAAGCACACACAGTAGATAATGCTTACACCAGCTTAACTGGTTCGGTAACACTGCAGACATAATCATCCTGTCCTTCTACTTATCAGTTAGCTTAGCTGCAGCCCATCCTGGACATCTGCTAGTTTCAGATACTCTTTATCTGCATGTCCGGTTTTTTTACAGTAATTTTTGTACTGAGGTCATAAGGACCTAAAACTATGCCAGCTACAATGGTTCATCTTATACAAGGATTCTCATTATGTTCTCTAGCTGCACTCCAGTTTTTTTTTTCTTCTGTGAAACACGTACCTCAGTTATTTTCAATTGCTGCTGTTACAAAGCCATCAAACTTCATGTTACTTAGAACTGATTCGACTTATTTACAAAGGTTTTTATTTTGTTTTGTGCCTCCTTGTCTCAGATCCCCCCTTTATCTGTCCTTTTGCAAATTCTTTTGCAACACTTTGTCTACTTCCATTACCATTTAGAGTCTTTTTGAAATATTTTCCTGTTTCTACCTGATGCTTGATTTCATTCCTTTTCCAATCTTCATAATTTATCATAGATCATTTACAACACTGGAAGGAACATTGCATACCACAAGTAATCAATATTGAAACAATATTAATATTCCTGCAATTAATTTCAAGTATGAATTTTGGTCCCAGGCTTGTACACCAATTATCACGTAAGTCCAAATTATGACTGATGCAGTTTCATACTTAAGAGCCCCGAAGGTTCGATCTGCCATATCTTCTCTGGCTCTGGTGCTTTCTTTAGTTTTGAATAATGTAGCCAAGCAGGTTGTCCCTTTATCTTCGCTGCTGAAAAGTTAGTTAATAATACCTGGCATGGTCCACTCCTCTTCTGCTCTAGGGGATCTCCTGAAAAATTCTTAATATAAACCCAGTCTCCGTATCTGAAAGGGTGAATCAAATAATCCAAACCTCTCGCCCTTGTCCTTAATACTCTCTTATTTCTTTCTTCTAATTGTTTCCCCAGATTGACCAGAAGCTGCCAGAGACAGCCTTCTCCCACTTCCTAAAGACTTTCTCCTTTAAACTGGGATTGATATGGTCTTCCATATAGAATTTCAAATGGACTAACCTCTTCTTTTGACCGAGATTTAGTTCGAATTCTTAATAGAGCCAGTGGTAAGGCTTGGTACCAATATAAATTCGTTTCCTGACATATTTTACTAATCTGTTGTTTAATCAGATGGTTCATCTTTTTTTGCTTGCCCATTGGCCTGAGGCCTGTATGGAACATGTAGTTGCCAATCAATTTCTAATTTTTTGATAATTTCTTGTAACAATTTTGCACTAAAGTGTGAGCCTCGGTCAGAAGAAATTGCCACTGATACTCCAGCAAAACGAGGTGTTATCTCATTTAATAACATTTTGATTATTTGTCCTGCATTATTTATTCTACAACGGGAATGCTTCTGGCCAGCCTGAAAAACTATCTGTTAACACCAACAAAAGTCGATAGCCTCCTTTTCTCAGTAATTCAGTAAAATCTATTTGCCACTGCTGTCCAGGATAACTTCCTCTCCCAATTGTCCCCATTAGATTTCAGTTTGGGGATTATTCTTATGACAGAGCTGACATTGTTTTGTCACTCATTGGACTATGGTGTATAGATTCCTTACTACAATTTGTTTAAGTATTTATATAAAGAGTTGCTACCCCAATGAGTTTTATTATGTTCCTCCTGAACTAGCTTCCAAAGTTGATTATAGAGAATTACAATTTGCCCATCAGGAATCTGAACCCAACCCTCTTTGTTTTCCTGTCCTTTCAGATCTTCAATCAACTTTCTGTCCTCTTTTGAATATCTAGGTTTAGATTTCTTAATTGTTAGTTTGCCATCAGGGATTAAGGACATGATTTTAGATTGTTCAGCTACCCGTTTGGCATCAAAATTGGCCAAATTATTTCCAATTTCCTGATTAAAGTCACCTTGTTGATGCCCTCTACAATACATAATAGCTACTTCCTCAAGCAGCTGAACAGCTTCCAGTAGCCGCAGAATTTCTGTAGCATGTTTAATCTGTTTCCCTTGTGTTCAAAAGTCCTCGTCTTTCCAGATGGCACCATGTGCGTGGACTACATCAAATGCATATTCAGAATGAATCAGTCCAAATATTTATCCTTTCACCTTTAGCCAATTCCAGGGTTTTCGTTAATGCTTTTATTTCTGCCTTTCGGGCGAAGGTGTTCGCAGGTAAAGGTTTAGCTTCTATTACTTGTGAAGTGGTGGTAACGGCATATCCTGCCTTCTGTTCACCATTTTTCATGAAGCTACTACCATCAGTAAACCAAGAATCAGCATGTTCCAGAGGTTTTTCTTTGAAATCTGATTGGCTCGACTGTACAGTCCCTATAGTGGCCAAGCAGTCTTGTGTTAGTGGTTCTGTTGATTGTTCCTGCAAAAAAGATGCTGGATTCACATTAGTGACTACAATTTCTGCGTCATCATATTCCACAAGGGTTGGCCTGGTATTTTAAAAAACATGAAGGAGATAACCAATGGGCTCCTTTCTGTTCCAGGACTGCTGATACAACATGAGACACTAGTACAGTAATCTTTTGTCCCCGGATGAGCTTGCGAGCCTCTTCAGTATTCATGACAACTGCTGTCACAGCCCTTAGGCATCTGGGCCACCCTTTGCTCGCTTCATCCACCTGTTTCAAAAAATATGCCACTGCCCTCTTAGAGGATCCTAGTTTCTGAGTGAGGACCCCCAAGGCTATTCCTTGTTTTTCATAAGAATATAGCCAAAAGAGTTTAGTTACATCTGGAAGTCCCAGAGCTGGAGCTCTAATTAGCTCTGGTTTTAAATTTCTAAAAGCCACTTCTGCTGAATCAGTCCTTTCTAAAGGGGGAGGATTTCCTTTTAGCAGTTCATATAGTGGTCTTACCAGAACTCCATAATCAGGGATCCAAAGTCTGCGCCATACGGTCATTGCCAGGAATGTCCAGAGCTCCTTGACAGTCAGCGGTCGTGACGTTTAGCAAATGGCTTCTTTTCTAGCGATTCCAAGTTCTCTCTGTCCTCCTGTTATTTCATATCCTAAGTAGGAGACTCGAGTTTGAATTAGTTGAGCCTTTTGTTTGGATACCAGATAACCATTCAGTCCCAGAAAATTCAATAATCCCACCGTTCACTGGACACATTCTTCCTTCGTTTCTGTGGCATTTAACAGGTCATCCACATATTGTAAGAGTCCCCATATGAGTGGGTGGTTTCCATGATTCTAGTTGCAGTGCTGATTTCCAAAAATCATTGGACTGTTTTTAAACCATTGAGGTAATACTGTCCAAGTTAATTGGTTTTTCCTTCCTGTGTCAGGATTTTCCCATTTGAAAGCAAATAAATTCTGGCTTTCTTTGGCCAATGGTAAGAAAAAGAAAGTGTCCTTTAAACCCAAGACGGCAATCCATTTCTGATTATTGTTCAATTTAGTCAATTAGGTATACTGATTAGCTACTATTGGATGAATATCCTCCACAATTTTGTTGATTGCTCTGAGATCTTGAACCAATCTGCAACTTTTCCCATTGGATTTCTTTATTATGTTCCAAATCGCATTCAATTAATAATTTATGTTTTAAAATTTATCACTGATTTTTTAATTCCCTTTGATCCTCCAGTTTTAAGGGAAATTGTTTTATTCTAATTGTTCAGGCCCACCCTTTTTATTACAGTAAAAGGCAAAGCGTTTTTCGCCTTACTTGGAGCTTCAGATACCCATACATAACATATCAGGTTAAGAATTTCTTCCATTTCAGGGAGGTCCTCCTGTTTGCTTTTCTGTTGAACTAAAGATGAGCTCAAAACTGTAATTAAGTGATCCTTTCAAACTCTTAATTCCATTTTGCCTTCTTTAAATGTTGCTTCTCACCCTAATAAAGATTTTGGAGAATTTGGCCTGCATAAAAATTTATGCATTCCTATTTATTTTCCCAATTTGTACTCTAAGGGTTTCAGAAAGAATACTTTCTTTTTTTTTTTTTAGCATCCAGTAGCTCCTACAACTGTAACAAATTCTTTTCCTTCTGATTTAACACCAAACATGTTGCTCCTGTATCCACTAAAAATTTTCTCTAGTCCTTAGCTTTAATTTAACCAGTGGATCTGCTAAGATAGATTCCCCAGGTCCCCGTCAGTCTAGTTCTAATTCACCTTATGGGTATTCCTTTTAGGGCAGTCTCATTTCCAACATCCAAATTCCTTACAGTATGCACACTGATCCGGTCCCATAGGAGATGAATTCATACGTTCACCTCTGCCTGACATTCTCTCTCCACCTCTGCCTCGAACTCTCACATTAGTCTCTCCACCAGTTCTACTCGTCCCAAAGCAGCCACCATAGCCGTGGCTATAGCACGACTCAGCGTTTTCTTCTCTGCCTGGGCCCCAGCACTCATCCCACACTCAAACACAGGAGCTGTGGGCTCCCCTCCTTTCCCCCTTGGATTCTGTTTTAACCCTTTCTTAACTCTGAATGTGAATCTGCTGCTTGTTGCTAGTGACATTCCTCCTTATCAATATCAGGTAGGACAGAAGCAGAGGTCTTCCCAATTATGCTGGATTTTTTGGGGGGATTTTTTGTTGTTTTTTTTTTTTTTTTACTTTTAACATCTTTTCCAAATATTGGCGGCTGAACAGCATCTCTCCAGTTTAGCTTTCTGGTTTTCCCTATCCTTTTCCAAAGCAAAAATTAAGGGATGTGGCAGAGCTATCTGAATTTCGCATGCTGTCTGTCACTCCAGGTGGTTTCTTAAAGTGAAAAACATACCTGCATATATCGCTTCATCTCATTTTCCTTGTCACCTTAAGAACAACATCAATTGTAGCAATGCATTGTAGTTAAGAGTTCCATTTTTAGGCCTTTTTTCCTGCTCTTCCAAAGTATACAAAGGCCACCATTGGTTACAGTATTTTATCAACATTTTCTTGTTTACTGAGCCACCAGGAAACCCTCCCAGTTCTTTCCAATGTGCCAAAATACACCCTAAAGGAATCTTTTTCAAGATTTCGCAAGCAGTCACTTCCCTTTTCCCTTCAATCTTTGGCCTAGCAATATGTAAGGCCAGAAGTCCTCACAAGTTTTGAGATCAGACCTGCTGTGGTTTAACAAGGGTCAGCTCTTCAGTAATCTTCAAAATAAGGCTTTTCTTTCTTCAGGACTATGATTGCTCGCCTCCTGTATTCCAGCCCCATTGAGATGCAGCCAGCTTGCAACCTGTCAGCTGTGTGACCTTGACTTTACAAGAAATCAGTTAGCCATAGGAAATGTCAGAGTGGAAAAAAGCTTAGCAAGGCTATAGACAATCCAACTATTTCAACTGCACCAGACGCATAATATTGTAGGGAAGAGGGACTTGCACATCCTGTTCCTCTTGCTTGGGTACTGTGGCACTGCAACCCTTGTTAGAAATACTCTGCCCAGTGTGCCTTATGTGCCTCTTTGCTCCTGGCCAAACTTCTCCCCGACACTTACATTATGCCAATGTACACCTGCTTGCAATTGTCCAGAATATGGGAGGCATCTTCCAAAGCACTTCTTTCTCCCTGAAATACAACTTTACAACAACTAGAAATTGCAGTAAAGTTGATTTGGGTTGTCTCAGCTAACCAGGTACCGACTCTCCAGCTGCCGAAAAGCTCTTGGCATACTGGTGCCTATTATAAGTTCTTTGAGGTGGTTGTCTTCTTAAAGAAAGAAGAAGAATTTTTAGTCGCTGGAATATGCAGCTCTGTGATGAGGACAGAGACTATAAAGAACTGAAAGCTAGTATCTGTTTTCCAGTATCTATTTTCCACTGGTTTTTTTGTATTCCAAAAAGTTAGAGTTTTAGTTCAGTGTCAGGACTGAGAAACCATGGATGGCTATCTCATACTCATATGCTGCATATCTAAGTAAATAAGGTCAACTATGTTCAATGTATGTAGGTCAATTGTTTTCAATGTATGTGTAGCTTTCAATTCCACTTACTTTTTTGTTGTTGTTTGTTTGTTTGTTTGCTTGCTTTTTAGAAGAAGGGCTTATTTGCCTGGAAGCTCATTTATCCTTTTTTTCACCAGTACCAGGTAGCTTAATAAAACTTATTGCTATTCATCTGGCTTTGCCTTAAGGGAGAACTTGTAGTCAGAATTCTGCATATAGTTCAAAGACTAGTACCTGGGAAGCCATCAGATGTGATGTCCATTGGTTTTGGTTTGATAACACCTCAGCTGTATTCAGGTCTGCCTCAGAAAACAGATCTTTTAGTATGTGCTCATGAAAGAAATACAGATATCAAGATCATACTCTGAGATTAAATTTACAGTCAAGAATAGGGCCACACATGACAAAACAAGACCATACCATTTATTGGGACCTGTGACTTATATCACCAACATATTTGAAAAAGGATATTTGTCTAAGTATGCAATTGAAGCAGGATAAATGAATAAAAAAAAAAAGTACCTGAAATGAATTGTAGTGGACAACAGACCATTGTATTCCTCTACAACAACTTTTATGTGTTATTTTGTCTTCTGTTATGACAAAATACATTGCATATAACCAATACAGCAATATAGTATGTTCTAAGTTTTGCCACATGAGTGCAGTGTTGAATAAAAACCATACTCCACATGAGTGCACTGTTGAATAAAAACCATACTCCATCCGTGCTTTAAGTTGTGAGGTGGGACTCCATTTCAAAGTAACATTGCTGGAGCAAAAGCAAACAAACTTTAGAAAATATGTAACAGCAATAAAATGGAGTTGCTTTATAACCACATTCTGTATTAGTAACAGGAGCTGTGCCCCACATATCAGAAAAAATATTGTTTAGAATTAATACAGCTGATACATTTAATACTTCATTGAGGCCCATTCTTCTTTCTCTCCATACATCTGAATTTGATGTACAATTTTTGTGAAATGTCATCATATAGAATTATATCTTTTTAACATAAAAATAGTTACAAATGTAGATCTGCATGATCATATTGTGTCTTCAAGACAGAACATTTCACTAGATGAGCCCCTCTGCCTTCATGTTATCACAAAGACGACAAGAAATTTTGCAGTTAGAGTGTTATCCACAGTGTCTGAGGTGGTTAGGGAAAAGGGCAAATGCCCTGTGGATAAAAGTATACTATGAGGAAGAAATCTGAGGTATGTTTGAAGAAGAATAATCTTCCATATACTGTTCACAAAGGACAGCATGATCTTGTAAAGGAACAGAGAGAGCTGTCAGACCTGACCAGTATCTTCTGCCTCTGAAATGAATGTTGGGTGAGGAAACCTTAGCACATCTTGGAGATCAAAATCAGGGCTCTAAAGTTAAGCGTTTCAAATTTCAGTTTTAGTTCAGTTTTACACCAACCGTGAAAGCATCTACAATTTCTACACACACCCACTGACAATGTAAATATTTAATCTCTTTCTGAAACTTGATTTGGGTTTTACAGCATGCCCTAACCTTATACTTTGCTTTTACATTTGCTCTCAAACTGAAATCAGTGTTATTAGACCATAGAGGAACAGCCAGTGGCTGCAAGTAACTATACAGGGTAAGATGAACTACTGGACAAAATCCAACAGGTTTAACTCCTTGCATTACCTGTGGCCATTGCCTATATTTTAGAACAGATTATATATTCATTGTCAGAGATTTATGTGTATTTCTCAGAAGACATTTAAAATAATTAACAAAAAAATTACTCTAACCCTCTTAAATACAAAGGCCCTCTGGCTCAAACTGTTGTCTACCCCAACTTTTTCAAGAGGACTATAGTATTGTTGTAAAAGATGATATCATCATTCCACCGCCCTCAAAAAGTCATTTAGTTGCAGGTTTTTGTTCAGCAAAGTATGTCAGTCTGTCTGTTATTCAGCTGCTGATGTTCACAAACCTTGAAAGGATGTTTCAGCTGAGCTTTCTCCTTCCATGCCCTCAGCAAACTTGATCATTATACAGTAGGTTCAAAAGTTATTGGAGAGGAGAGACAGACAGACAGAACAACTGTATAAGCCTCCATTCCTTAGAAAATCAGGGTAGCAGGGGCTTACTAATCTCAAATATTGTACATTTTTACTCCTCTCTCTGTAACTGTGCAACACAAGAAAGACAACCACAAAAGTGCTTCATACCGACTTAACATTTAATTTTGTGGCATATTTTGCAGTTATACCTTAGTATGTCTAATTGCAGAGCTGAAACTTGTTTTTCATTATTCTGGTAGTGTAGAAATGGCATTTATTTTGCATTCCCATTGTTGAAGAGTGAAGAAAAAAAAAGAATAATTTCAGTAGCAGAGAGCTTTTAAGAGAGGCTGGATATGGACATTGAAGTATATAGAGAGACAGTGGTTAGATGACTGTAACATTTGCTCCATCCACTGCCCTTTCAGTTCTTTTATAGTCATTAACTGTAAAGACTATGTTCTGCAGTATCTGAGAAGACGTATCACAGGCTAGGGCTAAAACTGAAGTCACCCAGATATGAATGTCTGCTTCTGACAGGCAAAAAGCAAACTTCTCAGCATATGTTCACATTATCAGCATTTTTACAGTATGCATTGTGTGTCACTAGGCCTGGTGGTTGGTGTAACAAAGGAAGGTCAAACAAAACTGTGGCAGGGCTTAGTCACCTTGCACATTGAACACACATAAAAGACAACACTTGTATCCTACTACACCGGTCCATCAACAAAGAATAGTGGAAAGACTGGGCAATATTTGGAAAGTATAAATTAAAAGGATGATCTGTATTTCTGGATAACTGCAAATACTGATGCTTGTTGTGGAGGGGTTTCATTAAAGTTGTAGGAATCCACCAGTGAAATTTGATTAAAATTTAGCAGTCTTCAGTCTCATCGAACCACATCTATTCTGTACATCTGTTTTGAATCTACATTCAAAGCAAAAACATTGTTTCCGAATAGGAGATTTAGAAAAGTCAGAGTAAATAAATGAATCAATCTATATAAATAATTAATCTTTTTCTTAATACTAATTTCACAGTATCACAGGATAGTTGATTTTGAAACAGACCTCTGGAGGTCTTTTGCCTCCATGCTCAAAGCAGGGGCAACTAGAGCAGCTTCCTCAGGGCCTTTTTCAGTTTGGTTTTGAGTACCTTCAAGTATGGGGGCTCCACAACCTCTCCAGGCTCTCATCAAAAGTCCCCATTGAAATCATGACAGCCAACGAGAAAGTTATCTGTTTTTAAAGAGATAGCATGGCCTCTCTTTGTGTAACTTTTAATATGAAAACATAAACATCTGAAATGCTGCTTTGCATTGTGTCATTCCCACTCTTTTGAAGTTAACCATACTCTGCTTTGGATTGGAAGGGCTAAAGCCAAAGTTAATGTGACTCAATTTTGTATTTAAGAAAGAGAAGCTACTGTAGTTCAAGGACATATCCCGACAGCCTACATGTTCTTCTGTATGTGCAGTGAAAGCGCATGACTTAGAACACTGCTGGGTATTGCAGCATATTACTGTGCTGTGGACCAGTTTTCTTGGAGCGCCTTCTGTGGACCTGTGCATCCCCTAGCAAGTGAAGACAGCACATCTTTTGTGATCTCAGGTTCAAAAGACATCCGTCTATTATTCCTAGAAGCACCAAACATTATGTAACCCATAATAAGTAAAGAATAGCTGCAGTAACATTTAGTGCAAGAACTCTAGACTTTGAGAAATGTTAAAAAGTAGTGAAATGTCAGTGGAGCAGATATAGCTTCTGTTTATATAGCACCATTTTTTACTATAGTGTGTGTGCTTTTAAGAGCAGAGGTATCTCAAAAAAATGGTAAACTTTAGGAGTGGTCAGCATAGACATTACTAAGTCATCAGTCTTCTGTTGTGTATAGAAACACATGGAGGTTTAAATAAGTGCTTGCTGTTTTGAGTAGTAGACAGCTTCACTGCACAGTAGAACAGAATTATTTTGTGACATTTTGGAAGTACTGAGAGCAGTAGATAGGCTACAGCAGACTCAGTCCTATAAATGTCTTTGGCATGCCTTGTAAACAGGATGTGAAGTATGATACAGTAGACTGTTACATGCTCATGTTAAAATATTCTGAGAATATTAAAAACCCCTACAGTTTCCAAGAAGAAAAAAAATGTATCAGGAGATTGCCATGTCAGTTTGTGTCAATAACCTACTAAATATATTCAGTTTGGTATCCTAATGCCTTTGGGGGAGAAAGAGCTGAATGTAAAGAAAAAGAGGACTTTCTCATCAAAATTTTAACATAATGAAAATATAATCTGTATTCCTGAATAGTAAGTCACTGGATTTTAGACAATAAACTCTGTATTCAAATCTGAAACAAATATTTTTGACCTGATATCTCCAAAATATGAAAATGCTATATTTCACATCAGTCTTAATGTTTTCAGTCCCTTTCATTGAAAATATTTTGGATAGCCTTTCTTTAGAACATTACTACTTGTGATCAAACTTTTGCCCAGTGCAAATCTGGCAACGCAGTGGAGTCAAAATTAGGAATAAGCTTTTATTTCTGATCTGTTTTCTGCTACAGTTCTTTGCCAATGTTTCAGTTTTGTTCCAGCTTTAGAGACTCTGAGTTAGGTCTCCTGCAAATTGTTTGCAAATCAGCTGGCGGATAAAATGTAGTTGCTGGTATTTAGTGAATGCCCAATGTTATTTGTGCAGTAGCGTGTGGTACCAGGTAACCATTCCTTCCTCTCAATGCTGCAAATATTGACTTTTTGCAGATGAATACCCTTTTACCTAAAAAAAAAAAAAATCCAAACAAACCAGTTTAGGCAGTTGTTTTCCTTATTACTTTCCATGCCAATAATTGTACTAAAACTAATTTTGTAGTTATTTTGCTGACATTTTTCTTAATATGACTATTTTCTAAAGGCTATTGCTTTTCAAGGTAATTTAGTGGTCAGGAAAGGTGCTGCACAGCTGTTTAACTGCTGAGCTTTCTGCCAACAATAAATTTTGGAATATAATAAATTAAAACCACTATTTATTGTTGAAGATCACTACCATTCTGGATTTAGAAAGACTCTTCAGGTCCAGAAATGCTCAATGACATAGTCAATCTAAGTTTAAATGACAGTGAAGTTTAAAGCAAACTGTAAAGGCTAAGACGGAAGGTCAGCTGCAATGTGGATACATCCTCAGTATTTACATGGCTTAATCCACCCAGATTGTATCAATTATTTTAAGACTGTTTCTCTTTGTGGCTGCTGATCACATATGCTATTCAGCTATTTTACAGTAGTGTTGATGTAGTACATTATAATGTTCATATGGTTTGTCATTTGAAGTAAAAAAAGATGTTCTGTGTTGTTGTGCTTATAAGGACCACAAACACTTCACTTAAACCTGGGGTGATACCTCATGGCCCAGCTTGATACAGCCTGTAAGGACAACTCATGTGACAAGCAGTCTACATCTTGCAACCTGGATCCATCTGCTCCTTACCAAAACATGCAGCTGCTGCACCATCATCAGCTCTTGACCTAGTGTAGCCCCTGAACAACTGTATTAAAAACAAATAAAACACTTTTGCTGCATCATGCATATTTCATTGCGTTTGCCTTTGCTGTGGTTTGACTTGGTGGGTAATTGAACACCAAACAGCCTCTTGCTCACTTCCCTGCACCCTCAGTGGAACTGAGGAGAAGGTGGTAAAAATATTAAAATTTGTAAATAGTAAAATTTGTGGGTTAAAATACAGGCAGTTGAAGAGACAGAAATGGAGGGGATATCATTATCCTTGTCACGAGTTAAAACACAAAACAAGTGATGCAATTGTTCGCCACCCACCGACTGAGGCCCAGCCAGTTCATGAGCAGTGGTCCCAGGCCAGCTGTCCCCTAGCTTATACAACAAGCATGATGCCATGTGGCCTGTAATATCCCTTTGGTCAGTTACTGTCAGCTGTCTTGGCTGTGTCCCCTCCTATCTCCTTGTGCACCCCCAGCCTACTCAATGGTGGGGTGGCAGGCAGAAAAGCCCTTGATGCTGTGTAAACACTGCTTAGCAACAACTAAAACTCACTGTTGTTAACATTATTCTCATGCTAAATCCAAACACAGTACTGTACCAGGTACTAGGAAGAAAATTAACTCTATCGCAGCTGAAACCAGGACAATACCCACCCCTTACCCCATACCATTTACATCATGTACAGGTCCCACATTTTCCAGTACATCCTCTCCTGTCTTTTGACATACACGCACAGATATCGTTCCCTCAGTCTGTGGGCCATCCATATAAAATGTGTGTTGAGTTCATTTAATCCATGACTTTGGGCTCCATCTGTCATAGTAATTCTTCAGAACAGAGAGATAGAGTGGTGGTGGATTATTGCATGCTGAAGCCAGTTCAAAAGTGCTTCTCTGGTTCTATCATTGCTGCACTTTCCCCAGTTTCATCAAAATGCATTGATCTGGGTAATCTTTACAGTAATACTATTGATATGGCCTATAGCAACTATAGTAGTGGTGACATACGGTAATTTATTATATTTGACGCTGACCCACCTGACAGCCTTGTCTCTAGATTGGAGATGTATGGAACTGGCGGATGGACCAGTCAATGGATGAGGAACTGGCTGTATAGTTGCGCTCAAAGAGCTGCAGGCAACAGCTCAATACACAAGTGGAGAATGGTGACGAGCGGTGTTCCTCAGGGGTCAGTGTTGGGACTGATCTTGTTCAACATCTGTTGATGACATGGACAGTGGGACTGATGCACCCTCAGCAAGTTTGCCGATGACACCAAGCTGTGTGGTGTGGTTGACACGCTGGAGGGAAGGGATGTCATCCAGAGAGACCTGGACAGGCTGGAGAGGTGGGACAGTGCAAACCCCATGAAGTTCAACAAGGCCAAGTGCAAGGTCATGCACCGTGGTCGGGGCAATCCCAGGCACAACTATAGGCTGGGCAGAGACTGGATTGAGAGTAGCCCTGAGGAGAAAACGTTGGAGGTATTCTTTGATGAGAAGCTCACCATGACCTTGCAGTGTGCTTCAGCCCAGAAACTAACCCTGTGCTGGGCTGCATCAAAAGAAGCATGACCAGCAAGTTGAGGGAGGTGATCCTGCCCCTCTGCTCTGCTCTTGATTTACAGAACAGAACTTCATAACTCACAAAGAGTTACAAAGCAGGTATGTTTATTGCGGCGCTGCGCTTCTCCTAACTCACACACCGAGAGCTCAACAAGCTGGATATTTATTACACACAAACATACATACTCATCAGATTTCACAAGCATAGGAGGAGTTATTACAACTAGTTCCAAGAACTCATTAATACCATTCCCCTCCCCTCTGAGCCTGTGCACTGCAATCTGGTGGTCTTGGGCTGGGGTCTTCTGGATGAAGTAAGAGGTCTTCCTCTCTGTGCACTTTTCACCTTTGGCACAGTTTCCCCAGCTGGCAATCTCGAGTCTTAGAAACTAGTTGAAACAAGTTCCTGTCAGACATTCATCTTCTTGAGGGAAAAGGGTCTCTGATTTTAAGCAATGTGCTTCGGTTACCTATTCTATTCTGTGTTATTGTTTAACTGGCAAGACCAAGAACATACCTGTTCCCTATTCTAAGTTAAGACAATGCATAGTTTGAAGGAAACTCTTAACCCTTTCCTTGGTCCATTACTATTCCTCGCATCAAGTTCCCCCTTTTCTATAACCTTTGCAAATTCCTTTCCTGTATTATTCCATTTTTTTTCTAGAGTCCTGGAAAAATATTTGCCACTTTCTAGTTGCTGTCATATCTTATGTCTTTTTCAATCCTTATAATCAGTTATGGACTTTTTAGAACACCAAAAAGAACATTGTCTCATGCCGCAAGTAATCAATATTAAAACAATTAGTATTCAGATTCCTGCAACCAGTTGCCTCAACCAGGAGGAATTTGGTAACCATGAGTTTAGGGTTTTTTTCTATATCTCCTCAAAGCCCCAAGAGGTGTCATCCTTGGCCACCTCGTGAAATATCGGTCTTGCCACTTTGATCTATTTCAGTTGGTTTCAATTAAAGGAATACCTGGCTTTTCTCCTGATTTAGGCAGCTGAGTACAGAACCAGCAATTACTTTTATTTAAAACTCTGGTCACATTTTGTATCAATCTCAAATATAGATTCTGATTCCAAGGCTGTATTCTCATTATGCAAAATACAGCCTTTTCGTCAAATTCAAAGCTTCAGAAGTCCAGTAGGTATTGTTTCTCATTGTGGCTTAGGGGCTTTCTTTACTCTGGTATGATGAATCCACGATGCTTGCTCTTCAATCTTAACTGCCATATGAGAAGTCAGCAGCACTTGAAATGGACTTTCTCACTTCGGTTCTAGAGATGATTCTGAAAGAGATCTAACATATACATTGTCTCCAGGTTCAGTGTTATGTATAGGTCCATCAAGACTTCGCGCTCTGGTCCCTAAGACTAATTTTTCTGTATTTCTAAGCTGGTTTTGCATATTTATTACTTAATTGTTAAGGGATTGTTCTCCACTCTGCACTGAAGTCCCTTCTTGGACAATATATGTTTGTCTATATAAAATTTCAAAGGGACTTAAACCTGTTTTCAACTTTGGTTTAATTCTGATTCTCAATTAGGCCAGAGATAGTGATTGAGGCCAAGACAAATTAGCCTCCTGTCCCAGTTTCACAATTTGCAATTTAATTACATGATTCATTTTTTTTTTCCACTTGACCACTGGACTGTGGGTGTAATTGCCAGTCTAGCCCCAAAAGTCTTCTTACTTCTTGGACAATTTTTGTGACAAAATGAGGTCCTCGATCTGAGGAAATGGTCACTGGGACCCCAAATCTTGGTATTATTTCTTATAACAATATTTTTGTTATTTCTCTGGCTTTATTACTTCAAAATGGAAAAGTTTCTGGCCAACCTGAAAAGTTATTGGTCATTACCAGCAAATATCAAAACCCTCCTTTTCTTGGGAGTTCCAAAAAGTCAATTTGCCATTACTGTCCTAGATAATTTCCTTTCCCTATCTGCCCTAATTGGGCTTTGGGCCCCACTTTAGAGTTATTCTGCAGACATATCTCACACTGTTGTGTTACCTGCTTTATAGTAGTATACATATTCCTAGCTCTTATTATTTTGAGTAGATGTGCATACAAAGCTTCTACTCCCCAGTGAGTTTTTCTACGTTCTGCCATGCCTATAGCCCATAATAATTTGGAGGGAACTATTAATATTCCTTCCAGGGTCTTAGCCCCTCCAGTTTCTCCTATTTTCCCTCCTAAATCATCAATTAACTTCCTGTCCTCTTTAGAGTACTTTAGAATACTCATCCCCAATTTGGATTTTACCATCTGGGACCAAGACTTGCACTTCCATACCACCTTCTTTTGGCTTCTTTATCTGTCATAGCATTGCCTAGATCCTGTTCCATATTCCCTTTTTGATATGATTTACAATGCTTAATAGCTACTTTTTCTGGTAATTGTACTGCTTCTAAAAGTCTTAAAATTTCTGTATCATTTTTAATATGCTTTCCTTGAGTAGTTAGCAATCCTCTTTTCTTCCAAACTGCTCCATGAGTGTGCACTACTCCAAATGCATATTTTGAATCTGTCCAAACATTTACCTTCTTACCTTTTGCCCGTTGCAGCTCCCTAGTTAACGTGATAATTTCAGGCTTTTGTGCTGAGGTGTTTGATGCAAGGGCTTTCGATTCAATTACCTCATCAATCATTGTCACAGCATATCCAGCCTTACAAACTCCTTGACGAACAAAGCTACTGCCATCAATGTACCAAGCATCCTCAGCATCTTCCAGTGGTTGTTCTTTTAAGTCCAGTTGGCTGGAATATACTGCTTCAATGCTTTCCAGACTGTCGTGAGAGGTGGGTTCTCCTGTGTTTCCAGTGAGGAAACAAACTGGATTGATAATGTTAGTAACAGTTATTTCCACATCGTCTTGTTCCATCAGGATAGCCTGATACTTGAGGAATCAATGGGGGGAGGGCCAAGGCCTGCCCTTTACCTCCAGTATTGCAGAGACAGTGTGAGACACCAACATGGTCATGGTCATTTCTGTCCAAGCATGAATTTGCACACTTCTTGACTGTTCAGTACTACTGCAGCTACTGCTGTCAGGCAACTGGGCCATCCTTTGCTAACTCCATCCAACTGTTTGGAGAAGTAAGCTACAGCCCTCCGATACAGCCCCAAATGTTGGGCCAGGATTCCCAGGGCTATCCCCTGCTTCTCATGGAGAATAACAGAAAAGGTTTAGTAACATCAGGGAGGCCCAGTGCCAGGGCATCCATCAGGCTCCTTTTTAGATTTCTGAAAGCATTGTCTCCTTCCTGAGTCCAAACAAGGGCTTTCGTGCTCACCTTTAGGAGTTCGTAGAGGGGCTTCACCATTAGTCCATAGTTGTATATCCAAAGGTGGCACCACTCCATCATACCTAGGAATGTACGAAGCTATTTGACCTTCTGTGGCCATGAAGTCTGGCAGATGGTCTCTTTTCTTGCAGCTCCCAAAGTCTGTTGTCCTGCAGTCACCTCATATCCTAGATATGATACTTGCTTTTGGGCTATTTGTGCTTTCTGTGGAGAAACTTGATAGCCATTAAGTCCCAAAAAATTCAGCAGACTCACTGTCCAAATAATACATTGTTCTTTTGTTTCAGTGGCTATCAATAAGTCAGCCACATACTGCAATAGTACACCATCTCTTGGTGGTTTCTCCCGCAACTCCCAAGTCTTTTGCTAATTGATTTCCAAAAAGAGTAGGGTTGATTTTGGACCCTTGTGGTAACACTGTCCAGGTCATCTGTGTTTTTCTTCTTATGTCAGGGTTTTCCCACTCAAAAACAAGCGATACTTGGCTTTCAGTGCTTAAAGGTAGACAAAAGAAGGCATCCTTTAGATCCAATACGGTAAACCAAGCCAATTCAAATCTTAGTTTTGTTAGAAAGGTATATGGATTAGCAACCACCGGATATAGATCTTCTATTATCTTATTTATTGCCCTTAAATCTTGTACTATTCTGTAATTTCCATCTGTCTTTTTAATGGGTAATATTATAATGGAAGTATTATATTCTGACTCACATTCTGGTAATAATCCATATTTTACAAGTAGATTTATTATAGGTTTAATACCTTTCCTATCTTCCTCTCTGAGAGGGTATTGTTTTATTCTAACTGGTTTAGCTCCTGTTTTGAGTTTAATTACAACTGGAAGCGCATTCTTTGCTCTCCTCAGAACCTCTGAGGCCCATACTTGATTTTGGATCTCTTCCATTACTCTTGATCCTTTTGCTACATCCAAAAGTGCTAAACTCAAAAGTTCAATTAACTAGTCATTTCCTACCTTTAATTCTATTTTTCCTTTTTCGAACTTTATTTCTGCCCCTAATTGTTCAAATAAATCTTGTCCTAATAAAGGCTTTGATGAGTCAGGCAAATACAAAAATTTATGTATTCCCAATTGTTTTTCCAATTTGAATTTAAGGGGTTTCAAAAAATATGCCTTTTCAGTTTGGCCAGTGGCCCCTTTTGGTAACATATCGCACATTGATCGTTCCCTAGGGGCTGGCGTTCTCTTTGTCTAATCCTTATTGCCCCGCTTTCTTGTAAGGCTACTACCAAAGCTCTCTTATCTTTCCTTCGGTCTTCCTCTTCCCTATTCTCTTTCCCTAAGGCTAAGACCATGGGAACCTGTGGAGCCCCTATACCGCACTCTGCCTGCCATTCAAGATGATTTCTGAGAGTAAAGAACATGTCTGCATATAAAATTTCATCCACTTGCCTTCTCTCCTTAAGAATAACATCAACTATAATAATGTATTATAGTTCAATGTTCCACTAAGTGGCCACTTTTCACCGTCTTCCAATTTATACAGTGGCCACCACTGATTGCAGTATTTCATTGAAGTTTTCTTGCTACTACCTCCCAGTCCTCCCAGGTCTTTCCAGTGTGCCAGAACACACCCCAGAGGGCTTTTCTTAAGAATTCCCCCACTTTGCTCTCCACCCATCTTAATGGTTTAACCACACAGCACAATTATACTGACAACAATAAAACCTTTTCCACAATGCTAAGTGGAAAGGGGTATTATAACCACACCTTATACAAAAATTCTGAACACTTAAGTCAGACATATAAACAACAACGACGACAAACTGGACGCAAGTTCTACAAATACAAGACAAGTATCAACAAATAATTTACCCTTCTTTCCCAAATTTTGTCGGATGACAGCTTTTACCTGATAGCAGTGATAGAAATTAAGTATGTTCCCTCATTGAATGGCTCTAAGCACCTTTCTTGTCAAAGCTTTCAGGCGTCTACCAAACAATATGTTCCCCTATTGAATGTTTCTAGGCACGTTACTTGTCAAAGCTTTCAGGTGTCTACCGGAAGTACATACTTTTTCCAGAATTCCTGTCCTCGGCCGAGCTACCCAGGGCAGGATGAAGTCCTTCACCTCGCGTAGGACGTCTCCTCATGGCTTACAAGTTGCCTGTACTCAAATATCAAAACATACATTCTCCATTCCAGATGGTCCTTGTCTGACCCTGCGGTGATCTGGGTGAGTGGGGAAGTCCTCCCGAGAAATCCTCAGGGGCGCCCAGAGGAGTCCCGTCCCCAACAGGTCCCGCAGCCAGACAGAGAAGGTCCCATCTGGGGTGCCAGATTGATTTACAGAACAGAACTTCATAACTCACAAAGAGTTACAAAGCAGGTATGTTTATTGCGGCGCCAGGTGCGAGAGGGATTGCTCCTCCTAACTCACACACCTAGAGCTCGACAAGCTGGATATTGATTACACACAAACATACATACTCATCAGATTTCACAAGCATAGGAGGAGTTATTACAACTAATTCCAAGAACTCATTAATAATATTCCCCTCCCCTCTGAGCCTGTGCACTGCAATCTGGTGGTCTTGGGCCGGGGTCTTCTGGATGAAGTAAGAGGTCTTCCTCTCTGTGCACTTTTCGCCTTTGGCATAGTTTCCCCAGCTGGCAATCTCAAGTCTTTTAGAAACTAGTTGAAACGAGTTCCTGTCAGACATTCATCTTCTTGAGGGAAAAGGGTCTCTGATTTTAAACAATGTGTTTAAAATCAGGACCAACACAAGAGGTACCTGGACCTGCTTGAGTGAGTCCAGAGGAGGGCTGGAGCGCCTCTGCTATGCAGAAGGGCCAAGAGAGTTGGAGAAGGCTCTGGGGAGACCTTACAGTGCTCTTATACCTAAAGGGGACCTTGGAGAAATGTGGAGAGGGAGTCTGTATGAAAGCAAGTGGTGACAGGACAAGGGGCAATGATTTTAAACTGAAAGAGGGTAGATTTAGACTAGATATATTAGGAAGAAGTTGTTCACTGCTGCACAGGTTGCCTAGAGAAGCTGTGGCTGTCCCATCCCTGGCGGTGTTCAAGACCAGGCTGGACAGGGCTTGGAGAAACCTGGTCTAGTGGAAGGTGTTCCTGCCTATGGCAGCGTGCTTGAAACCAGATGATCTTTGAAGTTCCATCCAACCCAAACCATTCTGTGATTCTATATAGGAGTTAACATGATTCAATTCAAATTATTGGCTATTCTTACCCAGAATCAAATCCCCTTGAGGTACACACTGGACTTCCTCATCCTCCTGTATTACTCACCAAGTGCGTCCAGGTCCTTTAGCAAAAGCAATCCCACAAATGTATTTGCCTTTGTCTGAAGCAGGAATAACACAGACTGGTTTCTCCAGCTGATTCTTTATGTGTGCTACAGGAACTTTATCTCCTTCTATAGAATGTAATAGTTTTGATTGGGCAGGGCTAGTTTGATTGGCAGATCCCCTAGTGTTGACTAATAAGGTGGCTTTTGCTGGGTGTATTCCAGTGTTTGAAAGCCTCACCACTCTTTCTGAATGAGATGACTTCTGCTTCCAGTATTTTTTTTTCTGCATAGTGGCAACTTACACCGGCATAAGTTGGTTCTAGTGTTCAGCTGCAGTGCCTGTCACTGGAATTAGAATAGCTGCAGTGCCTGTTATTTTGTCATCAGATCCAGAGACCTTCTCCTCCTCCTGAGGGTGCTGAATAGTGTTGAACAAGGCTTGGTAGGCGTTGGCCAGGCCCCAGTGCATTGCAGTGATTTGTGTCTCTCAGTGGGAATTGCCAGGATAACAGCATACTTCTTCCAAATATTTTGCTGGTTTTCTCTGGATGCTGCACTTCCTCAGGGTGAAATTCCAAAACCTTGGAAGTGACTTCTGTTGTAGGCACTTGCTCATACTATCCCATGTTTAACAAGCTCATATCAGATCTGTTACTATTTCAACCCTTTGTGCCCCACGTTGGGCATCAACTTGCTACCCAGCAGGCAGCTAAACACCACAAAACTGCTTGATCGCTCCTCCACCCCCCAGGGGAATAGGGGAGATAACTGTGAAGAAAAACCCAAACCCAAACCTGTGAGATAAAGACAGTTTAATAGGACAGAAATGGAAGGGAAAATAATAATAATAATGGTGATGCAATAATTACAAGATGCAAAACAAGTGATGCACAATGCAGTTGCTTACTACCCACTGACTGAGGCAGTTCATGAGCAGCTGGACTCAGCTCTCCTGGCTGTGTCTTCTCTCAACCTCTTGTGCCCACAGCCTCCTCACGGGTGGGGTGTCATGAGAAGCTAAAAAATCCTCGACTCAGTGTAAATGCTGCTTAGCAATAGCTGTAACGTTGGTGCATTATCAACATTATTCTCTTGCTAAATCCAAACCTCAGCACTGTACCAGGTACTAGGAAGAAAATCAACTCTATATAAAACAAAACCAGGAAGGTCCTGTACTGAAATGGCAGTCTCATGTCATGATATTTAGAATTCTTCCCACACTTTTCAGGCTGCTTGAGTAATAGCCAAAACCTTGAGGTTTCAAAGTTTCAAATTGCTTTGACATCTGATGTATCTTTTGACAAAATATTTCTACTGACCTGATATACAATCAGTGTCCAGTGAGGGCTTAATGAAATAAGACAGAATTTTCCCAAAATTTCAAAATCAAACACAGGTTAAATGTAGAACTTCATTGACTTAGTGTACAAGTTCTAGATACAGGCAGTGCCTGCTTGATTTTAAGAAAAGTCTGGCAAAAACAAAAAAAAAAAAAGAAAGGTCGGGTGTATTTAGAGGAGTTGCATTGTTTCAGTGAGGTATATAAAAATATGATTCACCCCTTTGAAAATGCAAAGCTTGTACAATAAAACAAATCTAGCATGTATGAATGGAGAGGACCAGTAGGTGAGTCAAGGATTAGGAATGTACGTAGGTAGATAGATAAAGCCAACTGAACACGCCAAATATAATAATGAAAGACACTGTCTGGGCTTTATGGGAAAAAAAAAAATACAGCACATCCACTTTAAACAAGATCACTTACGTCAGAAGCAGTCCAACTATTGCTACTGTTGCAATGCCTGGGAAGCCCACTTGATAGTTGGGTAAATGTTTAAGCAGTTAACTTGTTTTGAAACAAAGGGAGGGGGGCACAAAATTACAACATGAAATATGTAAACTTTTAGAATCAGTTTCAAGTAATGCTAAGTGTGATGGCTTTGTAACAGTAGCAATGGAAAATTACTGAAGTGCATGATTCACAGGAAAAAAAAATAGAGCACAGCTAGAGAGCATACGGAGAATTCTTGTACAAGATAAACCATTGTAGTCGATGTAGTTTTGGGCCTTAATGACCTTGGTACAGAATGTGTGTAAGACAAACAGGCTGGAAGAGCAGGATGTGAGGACAAGGGGTATCTAGAAACAGCAGGCGTCCAGGATGGGCTGCAGTTAAACTAACTGGTAAGTAGAAGGACAGAATGGTAGTTATGTCTGTGATGTTAATGAACCAATTAAACTGACATAAACATCTCCTGCACTCGCTTCAAAGGCTGCCCGAAGTGATGAAGATTGTTGGAAGAAGTAAACGACCCTCAGAGACCACCACCACATTTTTGTACGCATGTGGGACACTTTCTAGAAAATGATCTAATCCATACATATCCTCATGAATATGTATGCATGCCCAGCAGCTATATAAGGACGGCTTGTGTATCACTATGAGGACACACGTTAGGAGGAGATATCCCCCATGTCTCCCATTGCCATAATAAAGAATACCTGCTTGTCAACTTGAAAAACTTTGTTGGCAAGTTTATTCCTGGAGTTTTCTCTGAATCAGTTTCAAACTCCCTGCAAATGAAGTTACACTCCTAACTTAAATATGTCTATACTACCATAAACCAAGCATCTGCTCTGGAATCAGGCTTGGCAGAAATGGCAGTTAGCAAGAACAATATCAATAACATGAAATATCAAAATGGTATTTATGGATATATTCAGGCGGATTCAGAACTAATGGCTAAAATTTGCATGCAGTTCCAGGAAAAGACAGCTTCTGTGGCATCTTAGAGAAACAGATGGCTAAAAGTTTGTTCTTACCATTTCCAGCATTCCTGAAATGCTAGCAGCAGCTAGAGCCGGGAGAGTATTGATGTAGTAAGTGAACGTAGAAAACTAAAAGATTGGGTCCACGTCAGACGTTTATTTTACTTGGAGGTCTGGCTTCCTGCCATGTGTTCAGGCAATAAATTGGCTGTAACAGAGCTGCTTCTGGCATTGTGCTGAGTAGAAGTATCCCAGCAGAGACAATAAAAGGCAAAATAAGGTAAGCGAGAGCGGAAGATTACAGCAGGGTTTTAAATAGGCTTCAATTTAATGTTATTTTATCAGACTGCTTGTTAAGATTCTAAAAAAAGTGAATTTTTTCACAGTTGGCTTTAGTTTTCTTCTAAAATCTCTTCATTAGACTGGTTCATGACTATTTTTATATATTCCTGTGTCTAGTTTATAGATTTAATAAGGTCTGTCTGATTTGAAAGGGATGATAGCCTTATTATTTGTTAGCTAAAGGGTGTGAAGTTCATTTTAATCCACTGTAAAATTTTAACAAACTTGGAGGAGTTACTTATGTTCTTTGGAAGCAGAACTGTGAGCTGCAACCCAATACATTTGACAGAAATTCAACAAAAAAGAGTTCTGATCCTTTAGCAGTCTTAGAGATACCTTGTTATCAGTGTACCAAGACAGTATGAGAGAATATTTGGATCATATCACCATAAGAATAAGCTCCAAAATTTTAAATCCTGTTTTAATGTACTGAATTTGATCAATTTTTTTTATCAGATGTATCTGTAGCTAAATGAAAGAAAGAATGATGGCTAAGAACAAATTAGATCAGTAACGGGCCAAGAGAAGCCATACAACAGACTTTGTCTGCTGCCTTCGTATAAATGAATTGATACAGTCTGTATAGCAGGAAAAAATTTCAAACTCCCTCTGCTTTTGCAGTGATCTTGTTGCCATTGGCCACAAATGTGCTCAAGTATATATGGTTTCAGCAGCTGCAAGAGCTATAGCTTCAGTTTTCTGCTTCCCTTGTGCTTAGCTTAGATGCAAGACATAAGAAAACTGACCCAAGTTTCCAAAACAAACAACGGTTGAGTAGGTCTGCAACCAAGAACAGTATCCAGCTCTTCCTAGCCATCTTCAAGCAGCATGGACATTGAAGGAGAGAGAAACGAACTGAAGAAATGGGTTTTAGGGAGTCTAAAACAAAACAAAACAAGCAAAAAAAACCAAACACATAGGGAGAGGCACGCAATATTTAAAACTGAGTAAGAGTGCAAAAAGTGGGAGTAGTGACATGAGAGAAAAGGCTCATGGAAATGGGACTCAGTCTTAGGGGACATGTGAGGAAGTTCAAGCTAGGAAGCTTTTGTTATTTATTGTAGAGAGCCTTCTTTGTTCTGAAGAGCTAACAGAGGTGAAATTCTACCACAGACTTTTCCATTTTCTATTTGTTCAAACAAGCTGAAGTACTTAAGTACATTCCTTTGGATATCAAGATTTCCTGTATAACTTTCTCCATAGAAAACTTCCTGAGAATTTATCCACTTCTTAAATTAGGTTCTGAAAATTTCTTTGAAGTGGCCTGCCCTCTTCAGGAATTTTTCAGGGTCTTGGCTTGTAATCGTCCTCCTTTTCTTACAGTTGCAGGTGTAAATAGCATGGATGCAAGACTCTGGATCTAGGTTGGCATGGTATCACATTGGTTCTCAAAAACCCCCAAAAACATTTCATTAAGCATTTAACAATAACTCAACATACATTGGCACTTATAGCTGCAGTATATGCAGGGCAAATCTAGCAGAAGACAATTCCCTGATGGCTTCACAGGGTATAAAAATCAAGAACTGGGACCTTCTGAAATTCTGACCAAGTGCAGCCAACACAAATTTCACTTATTTTCAGTAGGAATGTTCTGTAAGGGATTAAATATCTTGTTTTGAGCATCCTAGTTCTAACAAGGTTTCGATGCTTCATGAATGCTGAACACCTAGCATGCTAACACCTCTCAAAATTCACAAGCTGGTATTACTGCCTCATTCTCTTGCGGTACCTGATTCGGTTACATGTTTGCAGAGGGAAGGTCACAGTTAGGACTTTGTGGAAAACTACAGAGGGCGCGCTCTTTTGCTTAGCATGCTCAGTGATAAAACAATTTCAGCAAGATGAAGACCCAGCCTTTACTTTCCACCTCTGACTACAAGTTATCAGACATTTGAAAAATGAGACATCTTTACTAGAAAGTTAATGCTTTCTAGTAAATGTTTCACTTTTCAGTAGCCTAATTGAATGTTTAGTTACCACTAAAGAGCCAAAAAGAGTGAAGAAGTGCCTTAGATAGCCTTTGTCGTCTTGTAACAGAAAAGTTGCCAGGAACAGAATTCTTTCATTTCTACCTTTTCACATAAATATTTAAAGTGGATTTCTGCCATGAGTGAAATGAACTCAACCAGAAGACAGAACTCCCCTCCCCGGCATGAATTCAGTGAAAGAATCATGATGTCTCTGGCCTAACTGATATTTAGTTATACTGTGCAAAGCTGCATGGGGCTAAAATTATACACATCTTTGCTTGGCTCATTCCCCAGGGAATCAGACAAAATGAAACTCATTGGGCTTTTCCGGTCTGCACTTGACATAAACTGTTGTCATAAACAGGAGAGTGTCACACTCAAGAGAGTGTGCAGATGTGAGAATTCCAGTTTCCTTTTCTTCAAACCAAATTAAGATCCTTAGCTTTTCTGAAATGCAGTGATTTAAGCTATGTCTTCAGGATATCTTATTGGCTGCCTTTATGGTTCCTCAACTAATGTAGTTCCCATTCCTAGACACCAGCATCCCTTTAGGGTACTAACCTAGGTAATACTTTATTCCCTTTTGTTCACCTAGCTTTTGGAAACTGAAAAACATTTTTTTTTTTTGTAAATATAGTCACAAATACAGCATTATTTTAAGAAATGCAAAGCACACCAAAGTCAAATTATTGAATTGAAAGTAAAAATTAATAATTGGAAAATATGAATGGTTGCTAATGGTAGGAGATTGATTTTTTCCTCTGCTAACTTATGATATTCATTGATAATTTTAATATACTCCTCAAATTTTCAATCTCCAGTCCTCATTCTAGTGGTAACATTTCCTGAACCTTGGTTTGAGATTGCAGTATGACTATATGTCTTTACTGAAAGTCAGATTATGCTGTGTTGGAGTTATTATGATTTTCAATCATTTATGCATGCTTTGAAAATTATCTTCAACTGTATTCTGAAGAACAAAAAGAATATTATTTTTAATCCAGCTTGCAAAGTGTAGCTTTCTTCCTTTGATTGAGAAGCAGAAATAAATTAACTTGAAGTCAAATGAAGTGCCTATATTTTATCTAAGGGGAAGTATGTAAAAATATATTCCTTCAACACAACCATATCCATGATGACCTGCATCTTTGTGGAAGTATAGGCAGGTAACTGATTTACTTTAACTGGAAATACACCGGTTTTGCCTTAAAAGACATAGGCTTTGGTTGTGTAAACAGTCAAACATCTATTGAGCTTATCCTGCTTCTGTTAACTGTTACATATCAAAATACATTTATATGTATAAATATATGCTTTGCAAACTTATTTTGCAATCAAAACATTAAGTATTTTGACAAGTTCAAACTCCTGCTTTAGGATGGAAAAGAGAAGCGACTCGACTTATCAGGATTTCTCAAGTGTTCCTGCAATGCTGCTCCGCTCAGGCCGCAGAAAGCCGTATGAAGTGTTGTTCCGTGGAAGGAAGTCTGTTAAGAGGAAAGCTCTGCTGGGAACTGTGAAAACAGCTCCCAGAAAGCCAGGTAACTTTCCTGATTGAAAGCTATGTTTGTAGTATTGGAAAGACAATTCCAACCCAAGGTAGAATGCAACCACATTAAGTATCTGGAACAGCTTATCTCTAATAAGGTAAAAAATAAAAACATCTGAAATTACTTAGATTTTTCACACCTCAAATTCAAATGACTAATTCCTAAATTACATCTATACTTAGCTGGACAAGAGTGAATGACATAGCAGGCCTGCCTACTGTTTTATTTTGGGCACTGCCTAGTTTTTGTGATTCTAGCTAGAAGTAGAATTCTTACACTATAACTGTTATAAAATAACAATTTATAAAAGGTTTACTGTATTGATTATTGTAGTTGCCCTGTTGCTTCTTAGAGCAAGCCACCTTTTTTCTGGAAGCCTGGTAGCCTTTGTTATAAAGTTATTCAAAGGCCTTTGAAGGACTTTGCCCTCACGCAGATGAGCTATGCATGTGCTGAAGGTCCAACACAGGATGTGTCAGACCTGCCACTTCCGGAGGGCTGTCAGAGTGTGCATCGTCCATCTCTTTTGTTGACTTTATGTGAAGAATTTCTGCTCAGCCTAAACAGGGTGGAAAGAAAGCTTCTTGGAAACAACTCTGTTTCTTTCAAAATGTCTGCTTAAATACAGATGTTTCAGAGGAGTTACATCAATATAAAATGAGCAACAAAATTTTTGGTGAAGTCAGGCATTCCCAGAATGTTATGTCTCTGCTGGTGCATTTTGGGTATCCTGTTGTTTTATTTGGCTAATTGGTCTGGTGAAGAAAGGACTGTTTATCTCACAGCATACCCAGTGTGGTCTGTGTGGTCTGATAAATGTCTTACTGAATATGAAAGTAGAAAACCTATTCCAGGAAAACAATATTTGGCCTAACATAGTCAACATTGTGCCTTACAGTTATTCTGTAGGTGTCATCAGGCACCCAAGCATCCAGACTTAGATCCTTCTGACATCCAGAACAGCACAGTTGTGTTCAGTAGTGATAGGGAAGCATTTCCCTGTAGACAGCCTTTAGCTACAAAGACCTGTTTTTCTCAGTAAGAGATATCAGGTCCCCAAAATAAATGCTACTATTTTAGGTAGCCATAAGCACTCTAACCTAAAACTTCTGTCTGTATACAGATCCAGTTTTCTAAGTACAAAACTGGGGGAGAAGTGACTACCTGTGACATAGAAGAAGCTAGACTAGAAACAGTATGCTGCAGAGATACTTCCCGTTTCACCTCTTCTATTCCTCAGAATGAAATCTTGTAACTAAGCCCTGTGGTTTTTATGTTTCTCTGTGCACAAGCTCCTGTGTGCAGCCTTACTCTGGCTCTGGTTTCTCGCAGGGATCTTTCCTCCGCTGTAAGATAACTCACTCACCAGCCAGCTCCTAATTTTGACCCCCTGTCTTATGTTCAAATTACTCCCATCCCTATAATCTCTTTCACTACAGCTGTCCGGACATTGTCCACATCCCCATTCTTACGCTATCCCTCAAGCTCTTGGCCTAGAAGCCATTTAGTCAAGCTGAAGTTTTCGCACATGTGAACTTCCCGAAAGGTTCAGCATACACCTCCTCTTCTAGCTGACATAATCTTCCCAGAAAAGAAATCTATGCTTTTCTTCGTTATACTACCATCAAGCCCCTCAAATAGGTGCTTATGCCCAGTGTATAATTTCTACTATATGTTAGCTATACTGTTCATAGTTCAAGTATACATAGATGGCCAAGCAAAGATTGCTGTGAAAATACACTTGATCTTTTTATATGGAATTTTACCATTTTCCTGTTGCCAGTAAAATTAATTACATCTCATTTTTGATTAGCATTGTGTTTGCGAGAAACACTGAAATGCTATATACTGACTGAAGATTCAAAAACAGTGCATTTTGACATAGATGAAGATGGTCATCATGAAATATCAACCAAGGATTCACAATCCCATGAAGGTAGCGTGCTTTTTATACCAAAACTCGCCAACTCTATGTGTAGTACTATAGGATATTTTTTAATGTACTGTTATGTGGGCCCCTCACTGCAAGAAAGACATTGGGATGCTGGAGCATGTCCAGGGAAGGGCAGAAAAGCTGATGGAGGGTCTAGACAACAGAAGTTTTATAAGAAGGTCCTGAGGGAACTGGAGTTGTTTAACCTGGAGAAAAGGAATCTCAGGGTGGACCTTACCGCTCCCCGCAACTACCTGAAAGGAGGTGGTAGTGAGGTGGGGTCAATCTCTTCTCACAAGTAACAAGTGATAGAACAAGAGGAAATTACCTCAAGTTGCACCAGGGGAAGTTTAAATTGGATATTAGGAAAAATGTTGTCACCGAAAGGGCTGTCAAGCACTGGAACAGGCTTCCCAGGGAAGGGTTCAGTCATCATCCCTGTAGGTATTTAGAAAACCTATAGATGCAGTGCTAGTGACATAGTCCAGTGGCGAACTTGGCAGTGCTGTGTTAATGGTCAGCCTAGATGATCCCGAGGTCTTTTCCAACCTTAACGATTCTGTGATTCTATGTTTTCTGTAAACATAACGTTATAGTGCATCTTCATGAGTATCAATAGTGACATAAGAAAACTTTTATTCCAGTTTACGGTATGTACAGTATTATCATTAATATACTTAGATGTTAAGAAGATGATTTTGTTCACTCCCATTTTAGTCAATGGAAGGTCTAGATACTATAAAGAGAGTGGAAGCAAAGACAATCCTCGGAGACAGGGTCAAAATGGAAAAAACAAAAACAGAGGAGATTTTGGAATTTTGGGGATTATTTTATCTTTCATGGAACTCATCTCAAGTGGGGCTTCTCTGACACTAAAAATGATATCAAAAGTAACATCACAACATTAGTTGTTAGAGGTTATTTTTTTAGTAGAGAAGAGGCAAATAACAACAAATGCAATTATTCTAGAATTATACATTTTCCAGAGATGTGAAATTAGGGAGAACAAAAACCAATAAACCATATTTCTACCGAAAATACAGGAAAAGGATGAAATCTTCAAGACAGCTATTAAATTACCAAAACTTTATTTCTTACAAAACCCCAGCTTTCACAGGAATGAGAAGTCCATTATATATGCTTCAGATAAAGACAGAGTAAGGCTTGTTTGATATAACTTAATGTTATTTTTATTCTATTAAATTGTGAATAATTGCAGATGCACTGATAATGTATTGAAGTGTGTGTTATATCTTTTGAAGTATCTTTTACTTGATAACTTCATAGAATTTTGAAGTAAACTGTACAATTAGTATTGCTAATTTATGAACAGAACCACAATTTGTATAGGTTCAAAATAGAAGTAGTTTGTGAATAGATTCATAGTATGAGAATCCTGATGTAGAAGATTCTGATGTTCCTAGAGGAAAGGGAAAAAAAAGAAAATGCAATGTGATATTCTTGTATATGTACACACAATCACAGCAAATATATATTCATGACAATACAGTTCAGACAACATCATATTAGGAACCATCTGTAACCTGGATGTTTGTGACTTTGACCTCAAGTGAGTGACGTTTTCACAGACAGAGAGTCAGGCTGATGTTGGAAAAGCCAGAAACCACCTGCTATTGCTACATGTTATTTTCCATTTCTTATTAGGGTCCTCACATCTGCTGACAAAGACTTTCAGGCTTCTCTTTGATAGCATTTTATGCCTTACAACTTATTACTGAATTCTGTTTTCTCAGGTGCATTGTCTTTTGCAAAAGATAATTCTTCAATCAATACATATATTCGCCTCAAAGTTCAGACTTCAGGGTACTTGTTCACAAGTCTAACTGCACAGTCTTCTGGGGTTATATGAATTCAGACATCTGCAAGAAATGAAGTCTGATGCCAATTGCTATTACACAGTCTCAGATTATGTTTTAAGATAATTCTTTACATTGTTTACAGTGCTTTTAAATTTAAACAATTCCTCATACTTATTAAATATCTTTTATTTTAGATATTGCATGGTTAAGCGTGTTTACAAGGAATGAACCAGCAGTTACTGGTAAGACTTCTGTTAGAATAAAGGCTATCATTCTCTTTGTTAGGGCCTGGTATTGAAGAGATGTTTGAGAGTTGGAAAAGTAATTTTTTTACATGTAGACTTTACATTAGAGGTAACATATTATACCAGATTTTCATTTAGGTCAGGTTGCTGGAGAGCTCTGAAAATTAAAGAGCCTTCTATGTTCCATAAGAAAAAATCTTTGAAGTCGTAAAATTTGCCTTAGCAAGTAATGGCTTGGACTGAAGACACTTGTATATGAGGAAACAGAATGTATACAAGCTAGAAAATCTATTATTTTATTTTTTTTCAAGAAAAGTGTGTGTGCTGTATTGCTGACATATGGGTCTTAGCTAGCAAAGGCCTGTTGTAACAGGAGAGGAAAACCAAAATGAAATGGATGTGAAGGAAGAGGAAATACATTCTTGGAACATTATGGAAGAGTGAGAAATTATTTGGAAAATCCGAAATATATTAGTTCCAGGTATTCCAATAGAGAAGAAATATATTCCAATTTCAGCCATAAAAAGCTGCTGTCATAGATGAGAGCAAATACCTCTCTGGTCAAGTACTGTACCTTTAACAATGGCCAAATGGGGATTTCTAGGTTACAGTATAAGATATTGATATTCTCCCAAATTCCAATGCTTCACATTTCAGGGACACCCCAAGCAAGAATTATTTTTTGTATTAGTTAATTTTAAAGCATTTCCTTTACATGAATCTGTAAAATCACCCCTTAGACTCTGGTAAGTAATCACATAGGCGAAGTAATTCATCCAAAGGCCATCAGAGAGTGGAAGCATCATGTATGAAATCATGGGAAGATTCCTTACTTTCTTTGCCATTCAGTGTCTGCCTGATAGACCACTTGTCATGTTTTGTAGAGGTGATAGGGAAAGTTAGACTTTGGATTTACTCAAGCTAAACAAAGAATAAGCAAGTTGCAGTAAATTCTACAGACAGAGAAAGCCAGGGATAGTTAGGACATAACTTATATTGACATGCGTCCCCGTTGAATTGGCTGGACTCCTGCATCTCTTCTGTTGCCACTCTTGCATCTAAGTCAGAATGCTCTCAACTTAGATATAAAATCTCTCTTGCCTGATGATGTGCCTCTTACATGCTACAGCTTGAAGCTGGACGATTGTGGCTGAGGCAATCTAAAGTGATGTCACAAAACATAATAACAATGGATTAGAGCAGCTAAGGTTAGCCAGGTGGGATGAATATATTCTCCTGATTCTGAATGTCCTTCTAAGGCTAAAAAATACCTTAGGTAATATGAAAAGAAAATCTCCTTAACTGCATCTGTTCATTTACCTCTGTAAAGGTAAATCTGTTCATTTTACCTCTGGAAAGTTTGCATTCAGTTGCTGCAGTGATGGATGTATAGATAACTGCTATTTTCTTTTATATTTTTTGTCTTAAACTGTGCACCTAAGATACTTTTAAAAGCAGAAGATGTATTATTTGAAGTAAATCTGCAAGACAGTCAGGCAGTTATAGCATTATTGCATAATTATTAATGTCATGGACTTTGCTACATAATGCTTTTGTATACCCTGTCAATTGACAAAGGGTCCCTTGACCTATCTACGTTTCGCTGAAGCCTTTGTATGGTAATGACTATTGCCAGTTTATCAGGCTGAGGAGTATCCTGTAATATTCATATGCTCTTATTTCCTGCAGCTGAAAAGACCCAGTATTATCTGAAAGTGAAGTAAATCCAATGCACCCACATTTATGATAGTGGAAAGATTTTGTCCTAGAAAGCATGAAGAGAACAAAAGGAAAAAAAAAATTTATATTTTATACTAATATATAACTGATAATCTATAACTATAAATATAGAAAAGCAAAGTGTGTATGTGGCAAATTTAAAGCATCATAAATCCATAGCCTTTACATGCTCCATAGAAGAGAATGGTACCAAGAGTGATTATATTTGTTACCAGTCCTATACGCATCGATGTAAAATGAACCTGAATATTGTCTCTTTACAAAATACTTTCATCTCTGCTTCATTTTATAAAGTGATACATATTTTATTACAATATTCTCCTCTGTGTAAAACAGATTCTAAAAATGTAGTGATCCTCACTCAGAGATCAAAGCTTAATGAGTTTGTCCTATTGTGCAAGGGTAAGAAGCATCTCTCTCTGAAGGTAAGTTTATTTCCTTTGTAACATATGGGTGCTCTTTCTTATTATAGGACAATTTCCCCCGCAGACCTTTTCAAATTAATTTTCCTTTACTTGCTACCTTCCACATTTCACAACTTCTGACTAACTCCCTCTATACTTCCTGGGGAAAAAAAAATCCTATTTTTTCAATAACCTATTTTATTTGGTTAAGTAGCTGACTACTATCACCAGATGACAGTTAGAGATATTGGTGCCAGTGTCTGTGGAGGGACAGGATGCTTGTCAACCAGAAAACATGCAAGAAATAAAAGTAGAGGAAGGAGGACAAATGCTGTCTTGGAAAGAGATAAATTTAAGAGGGGAAATATATTTCTCTCAATTAACCTGAACTGCAAGATAAGGGATGTGGTTAAAAGAAAATACAGCTGAATGTAGTATTCTGTTCTAAACATTTACCATATGCTGTTGGAGCATTCTCATTTTCTCCAGTTTTGTGAAAGTTTGCCTATGGTAGGAAGAGCAGGCAAGGATAGCTTTCCATATTGGAGGGTTATAGCCTTTATTAAAATCCGCCTGAGCAAGGACATTATAAGGGAATTTACCGTGTAAACCAGGGCAAAGGTCTAAGAAGCTCTGTTTACGCAGGTTATGCTGAGATAAAGAATGACCCTTCATCTAATGTTGGCCACGTATGGTGGTGTAAATCATCAAATGTTTCCTCAAATTAAGTCTTTGATGTTTTTCATTTGGTTTTAATTCATAGATGATTTTCCCTAAAATGTGTTTCCTGAAATTATCTGGGCAAATGTATGTTGTAATATGCATTAATTTATAGCCTCTTGTCCCATTGGGATTTTCCTTTCTGTCCTAGAAAAAAACAATTCTTTTAAAGGATTTTTTTTAGTTCAGAGATTACATTTTCACAAATTAACTGTTTGAAAGGTGTTTTGCTGAAACAGGGAGAGAACTAAGAGCTGAGCCCTAATGGATTTTACTTCCCAACCACATATTCTAAAGTACTGGGTTATACCACACTATGTTTCTTTACATGATTAAAAGTAGTTCTTATCTGGAAATTAAGACAGACATATTTAGTGTCTCCAGATACGTAAAAACATTTGAAAGATCATGAACTTTTCCCAGCAGAATACAATTAATTTTCTTAATCTCAACAGGAATTCTGGTATGGAAGATGTCTCCTTATCTCTGAAAAAGTTTCAGTATTTGTTATTACAACATGGCTCAGTCTTGGCTGCATTGCAAAATGAATTTGGGAATTAAACAGCTTGAAGTACTGTCTTTGGTATTTGCTTTCATCCCACTCCATTTTGCATTGCAAATGATAAAAGAGGGATATATTCATGGATGAGTATTGAAAACTTGACAGTTTATTAATCTTGCCCAATTTTAATTTAATCATTAATAGACTTTCTTTTTTTAAAAAAGTGTTCTTTAGAATTAATAAGATATTCAGTGGATTAAAAGAACTAAATATGAAGACAAAATTACCAATCTGGGTGGTTGTAAACACAGGTCTTAAAAGCATGCTGTTCAGAGCCAGATTATCCTTCAGTGGAAAAATGCAACATGAAAACATGCAACCATGAAGATCCTGATGTCAAACAGGTATCTGATTATGATCAAACATGTAAAAATGTGTGTCTCAGAGAGTGTGTATACAAATACAGGCTTGTAAGAAGTGCAGCTAAATGCATCCTGTTGTTACTCACTAAGTGACAAATTGTTTGCTTTCTAACTTCAGCTGATCTCAAATATTTTCCTCAAAAGATAATAAGAAATGTTCTGTGCTTTTAACTTGGCTTGAATGTATAAGTGCATCCTTTAATGTACAGGAAAAGTATCTGACTTTCAATCAAAATATGAAAGACAGAAATGTTTCTTGTAGTATTATGCTCATATAAAATACAGGAAAATGCAAAATAGTTTTCACCTGATACAAATTCTTAGATGAGGTGTAGAAAATCTGGATGAGTGTATTAGCAGGTCTAGAAGGGTCAGATTACAAAAACAATGATATTTTAAAGAAATAGTGAACCCTTTGTCAAAAACTACTGAGAAGTAATAAAACCATTAAAAAATATATGTAATTTAATATAAATAGGAAATTAAAAGTAAGCAGTTCTTGAAATACTATCAAACCGAATTCTTTATCAGTAGATGATTATAAACCAGGATTAATGCACTCTGTACAGAAATACAGGTAGCCAGATGGCTTTTTAACATGTTTTTGTTACCAAAGCTTGATTTTGTTGGCCCTTTTCTAGAGCCAGTGATAAAACATTGTGAACACAGTAAGTACTTTATAGAACAAGTCAGTACTTTACTTGTTCTATAAGATACCTTAGACAGACATTATAACCTGGAGAAAATGAAAACATAAGGAAATGTAACTAATAATGGTAGTCCAGGGAACTTGCTACTCAAGGGATTGAAAAGACAGTCCTTCCAATTTCACTGAATGAGATTAAAGCTATCTAGAATCAGATAGATTTCAGGACTTCGTAATAGCAAATGTGAAACACTGAAAACCTAAAATTCCCAGCCCAGTATTTCTAATATGTCTAAAATTTCTCCTAAATCAGAAAGGATCTCTGGTAATTTGAAGCTACAAGAAATTTCTTGTTTGAAGTCATTCTGAAGTGGTCTTTCAAGGACTGAGCTACAGTACTGTATATTCTTTCAATTATTAATGAAAAAATCTTCTCCTTACTGTGCCTGAAAAATCCATGTCAGTCCTTCAGTTTATGCTCCTGCTGAGGTACTTACGTTCCTTGGCTCTACACACAAGGAGAAAGCAACACAGCTTAGGAAATTTATAAGGCAACTTCTAGTCCTAGTCCTTGTGTGATATAAACTATCACAGTCAAATTGCATTCTTCTAAAACATACTTCATACTCTTTTATGAAGAAGATGTGTCATTTTTCTGTGGAGCTGTTCATAGGGAAAGAATTAATGTTTGATGGCTGCAAGTTTGGGGCACAGCTGGAAAGAAGATCTGTAACAGTTGCCTGTAGAGACCTATTCATCACTTGGGGTTTCTAAATAGATAATTAAAATGAAAACTGATTCTGAGAACCTGTTCATTACCTAACAAGACAGACAATGACCTACTTGCTATGGTCTCTTGCTGATACCTTCAAGTAGAATTAAAACAAATATTACTCATTTGTTTGAGGAGAAACCAGCAGCCTGCACTTGAACCACATCCAGTTAAACCAAGAGGCAAAATCATAATCAAGTCTGAATCATGAGATTCTTAAGAAACCTTCTGGAGTGAGTGCACTGGACAGGAAATAACATCTGGTGTGATGAATTAAGCTTCCACTGTCCTTAGGATGAAAAATTGTGGGAATAATCAACTGAGATGGAGAAACACTTCTCATGGCCAATGATAAAAGTTTGAGGCGCTGCAATGCGATATTGAGTCTGCTAGCTTTTCACAGTAAGTCTTAGAGAGAGGCTTTTTCTTTTTACTGGAAGGCTGCCAGTAGAATTACCAGAAACACGAGAATCTGTGGAGCCGGCTGTTACACCAGCAGGAAGAGTTGCATAGAGTGCTGTAAATTTCTGTTCCTGTGAGCAAGGCTTATGGAGGCAGAGTTCACAATCAATATTTATTAAAAGTTCTTTAGCAATTAGGCTGTTATTAGCACAATAAAATAATAACAGCTTGTAACAGCAAATAACATTTTATAATAACATCTTATTCTGACAGGGGATCAAACATTAAGGAAGGTAACACAGACCACAACCAATATCTATTGCAACACTATGTTGGTAAGAGTGGAAAATTCCTTGCATCGCACGTGCAGTTACTGCCTCAGGCAGTGCACATGCTTGCGGTCACTCAGCTGTAGAGGCCAGTGCCAGTGGTTCACTCAGGAGCAGGCTCACATTTACTTATAATGGTAATTATTTTAACTCTGTAATGGAGCATGGATATCACAATTAATGGTATCACACAAGCAAATGCAGCTAATCACACAACAGGATGAATTAAGAGATACAGAACAGTATTTTCCTTTAGCTACACAACAGAAAAGGTTTTCACAACTATCTCCCTACAACATATTGCCAATGATGGGATGTTTCCCACCCCTTATACATAATTCTCCCAGTACCAAATACAGCCTCTTTAAGCACAAGTAAGATTACATTTATAAACATTATAACTTGATGTAGGCCGCACATGTTGCTGAAGTGAGTTTTGCTTAGCATTCGCTGTTGACGTTAATGACTTGATTTGACCTGGAGTTCTAAAGTAGACTGGTACTGTTCCCAGCTCTTCTTTCTTCTTTTAGGATATCTCACAAATCAGCAGTTTCCTTAGAAGTCTGGACCAAAATTGTGCAGCCATGTAGTAGCAGTGGTGGGCCTTCATCCTTGGGACACAGACAGCTAAACAGATTGTAGGAGGAGGGAGTATAGGGGGCAAAATAGTAGAGGAGGGAATTACTAAGGAAAGGTGATCACATTCTGTGTTGTTATATGTAGGAATAGGTTTTAATATTCTTATTTTACCATTTTCATTAATTACATTTCAGAAGTGGAGAGTTTAACCATTATATATTGGTTATCAGAGAAATACACATCTACTTCAGTACATACATGTTGTATCTCCCTTCAGTGTTATTTCTGTTCTGGTTCAACCATAATATTTTACTGTTCATGATATCTTACCACACTCAGACTTTTGTATCTGTATACTTAACCCTCTCAGCTCTTACGAAGTAGTAGTAGCACTCAGTTTTCCCTCAGTTTCAAACCCTGTTTTCTCTTTCCTTCCTCAGTTGATTCCTCCTAAATTCCTTCTCAACTTGGCACATTTTCTGAAAAGATTACTGAAGTCAGTAGTTCTATCACTAGATCTGGCTGCTTTTCTCCATGTTTTTCCTTGGTGGATAACGCAGTGTTATTAGGTTATGATAGCTGGATGTAATTTTCCCAAACCTTGACTGGAATTTCCCAGCCTGGGTACACTAAGGTCTGAAAGGCTGCAACTCTCAAACCTCCATTCAGAGCTCTAGCAGCTTTTATTCTGGGGTCTTCTCTAGTTTGTTGAATAGTTAGATGAAGCTAAACAAGACAGACAAATTAAGTCAAAGGCTAGATATATAGTCATGAAAGATCTTTATACAACAGGGTGACAGCATTGGTGGATAAGGGAGGAACGATTGAAGTCATCTACCTGGACTTGTGCAAAGCATTTGATGCTGTCTCTAACAGCACATGACATCCTGTCTCTAAACTAGAGGGACATAGATGTGACACCTAGACCGTTGGTGAATAAGTAATCAACTGGATGGTCACACTCAAAGAATTGCTGCCAATGGCTCAGTGTCCTAGTGGAGAATGGTGATGAGTGGTGTCCCTCAAAGGTCAGTGTTGGGACTGATCCTGTTTAACATCTTTGTCATTGACATAGATAGTGGTACTGATGTGTCCTCAGCAAGTCTGATGATGACACCAAGCTGTGTGATGTGATCGATGTGCTGGAGGGAAGGGATGTCATCCAGAGGGACAGCATAAACCTCAAGGAGATTAACAAGGCCAAGTGCAAGGTCCTGCTCCTAGGTTGGGGCATCCCAGGCACAACTATAGGCTGGGCAGAGGCTGGATCGAAAGCAGCCATGAGGGGAAGGCCTTGGGGGTGTTGGTTGATGAGAAGCTCAGCATGACCCTGCAGTGTGCTTCAGCCCAGAAACCAACCCTGTGCTGGGCTGAATCAAAAGGAGCATTACCAGCCGGTCAAGGGAGGTGATCCTGCCCCTCTGCTCTGCTCTCATGAGACCCCACCTGCAGTTCTGCTTCCAGCTCTGGGGCCCCTAATATGAGAGGTATGTGGACCTGCTTGAGTGAGTCCAGAGGAGGCCATGAATATAATCAGGGGGCTGGAGCACCTCTGCTATGCAGAAAGACCAAGAGAACTGGGCTTGTTCAGCCTGGAGAAGGCTCTGGGGAGACCTTACAGTGCTCTTATACCTAAAGAGGACCTCAGAGTAATGTGGAGAGGGAGTCTGTATGAAAGCAAGTGGTGACAGGACAAGGGGCAATGATTTTAAACTGAAAGAGGGTAGATTTAGACTAGATATGTTAGGAAGAAGTTGTTCACTGCTGCACAGATTGCCTAGAGAATCTGTGGCTGTCCCATCCCTGGAAGTATTCAAGGCCAGGCTGAATGGAGCTTTGAGCAATGTGGTTTAGTGTGAGGTGTCACTGCCCATGGCAGGGGATTGGAACTAGGTGATCCTAAAGGTCCCTTCCAACCCAAACCATTCTATGATTCCATTATCTGATTGTGGGGCTTACTCTTTACTCCAGTTAAATAGGTCAAAGGAAAGAAAATGAAATTACAAACAGGCAAAATCCGGCAGGTGAGGTCCACAGAATTACCTTGGTTCAGAACTTTTGATCCTGTCAGAAATGACAATGCTATTTTTACAGTGCTCTGCTGCTGGCTGGGATCAACCCAGCATGCAGCTTGAGGGTTTGGGGTTTTTTTTGGCTCAAAAAATTTCAATTCATCTATTGGAAAATGAAAGAGTGATCAGCGAAGTTCACTCACCCTTTGGTAGTCCCATACTGCCAGTGTCAAAATCTAGTGGAGTGCAGAAGTTAACTATCCTGGCCTGAGCAAAGTCATAGAACCACCGAGTGCTGCTGTATCAGCTGTCCAGAGCTCCAGTATGAATGGGAGTCAAATGTGGCAGGGTATGCTGCCGCTAACATTGCCAAAGCATTTTTCTTGATCCCTTTAGCAGCAGAATGCAGGTCCCAGTTTACTTTCATGTGGATGGATAGCCAGTATGCCTGGAACAGACTGCCCCAGGGCTGGAACCACAGCCCTGCCACTTGTCAGGACAGGACCATTTGTGGAAAGAGAAGCACTGAGATGTGCTGGTTGCATCCAGCAGCCAAGCCCCCACACAGCCACTCAGTCAATCCCACTCCCCTCCAGTGGGACAGGGGAGAGAATAGCAAGAGTGAAAGTGAAACTGTGAGTCAAGAGAAAGACAGTATAATATGTGAAGGTAAAAAAACCCCAAGTGATGCCGAAGTACTTATCCCGTAAGCAGATCATTGCCCAGCCAGCCTCTGAGCAAGAGGCACTTCAGAAGCAAAAATATCTGCACCATCTTCTTTCTCTACACTAGTCTTTATGCCTCCCCATGACATACGGCATGGAGTATCCCTTTCGCCAGTTCAGGATGGCTGTCTCGCCTGTGTCCTCTCCCTGCTTTTTTGCCCACTCCCACCTTACTCGCTGGGCCAGAGTGAGAAATAAAGAAGGTCTTGATGCTGTGCATGGACTGTTCAGCAATAGCTAAAACACTGGTGTGTCTTCAACCCCATTTTAATCACAAATTCAAAGCGCCTTACAGTTTATTTGTAATATTTCCAAGGTCCATAGCTTCATTGGTGCAACTGAGGTTGCAGCTCAGTTTTGCTTGTTCACTTTTCATCTTTTTGTGCCTCTTGCAGTTTTTGATCATGTGTCCTGTTTCATCTGAGGCAAAATGTAGATTGTAGTGTGCCCTGCACTCCTTTGTGCCTGGCTTGATCAGGACAGCATTTTTTAGCTCTTCCTATTATATCTTTGCTAATACAGGAGGTATATCCTCAAGTTCCCTTCATGTACTTCATAATAACTGCAGGACATTTTCTTTATGTCCCCTTTTGTCGCAGTGGCTGAAAGGACATATTCCTCCTTCTACGGAAGGGTGATTATTGCCAATGCTGTAATCTACAGCACAGGTGCAAGCATTTTCCCCAAGCATTCAGTTTCACTTTAGAGGTCCCCTTAAGCATTGTGCACAATGGTAGTACACCAGACTGGTCAGATTTATAGAACTGTCCTGTGGGTAGGATGAGGGTCTTCAAACAGGTCACTCAAAAGGGAAGTTGAAATAATTTGATTATGACACATTCATTTACCACGCCAGCATTCTGCAAAATATGGTATAAATTCCCTGCCCCCTGACAAGAGTTTGAGTTGGGGGAAACATAAATCTCAACCTTTTATTAATTGAGCTCTTACTATTAACAGCATGTAACTATTCACACAGTCTTCTCAGATACTCCCTCAGTGCACACACTTGGGAGCAGGAGCTTGTACCCACACCAGGGAGCTGTGCACAAGGTCACACACGCACACCTCGTGTCAGCAGGTGTGCTTACAAACACTGTCCTGTACTCTGCTCTCCTATGGCAGCCACTGCTTTCTTGGGTGTGGTGTGGGTTATATGGCCCATTGTGGGTGCCAGTCTGTGCTGGAGGCCTTGGGCTGGTTCAGCACCTCCTCAGTACCGTGAGCTTACCTGTTCTTGTAGATTTAACAGGGCTTCTAGACCCCAGGTCT
Organism: Psittacus erithacus; assembly: GCA_009867235.2. Classification (NCBI taxonomy): domain Eukaryota; kingdom Metazoa; phylum Chordata; class Aves; order Psittaciformes; family Psittacidae; genus Psittacus; species Psittacus erithacus. The sequence goes on from WYDI02039396.1 coordinate 59,148, forward strand.
TATGTTTTCAGAGGCTATCTCTCAGCATGCAGTCTTCCACTCTCTGGCATGGTGTTTTCTGGTAATCGTTTTTCCATCCTTACCTGGAGGTGCCTCGAGAGCCCAAACACATTCCCACACACAGAGGGGCTGTTTTGACAAAGCCATTCCTCCAAAGATATATCTGGAAAAAAGTGTGTTGGAAACTGGAGAGAAAAATCATAGGTAAAAGAAAAATTGTTAAAGAATAACTGAGACTGAAACATTCCAATTTCACTCCAAAAGAGGCGAGAAAAACTGTGATTTGACATTTTGTTGCTAATGACAATTTACAGGGTAGGTTTGTGGTAAGAAAATAACCAGCTGAAAATCCTAAATGATCCAAATAACAGGTATACTGCAGGGGAAAATGCTGATCATTTTATGAAGCAAAGGAATGCAGCTATGGGTCTGGAAATACTCAGTCCTTTGAGGAAGGCAAGTATTATTTCACTCATAGTTATGATAGAATCTGTCCCAAAATGATAAGGTATTGCCAAAGATTTATCTAAAAATTAGTAATTATGTATTACTGGAGAAAAGCATTCAAAATAAAACAAGCCTGCAACATACATTAATTTTTGTCACATGGAAACCTCTTAAAAGGCTATTAAAATATAACTTATGTTCTTTACTTTGTGTATTTTCATAGCTGAGTGAAGATAATCACTTTTTCATCATGCATTACCAAGGCGATTCAGTGCAGTTCCAGTGCTACGAAGACACAAGTTACTACCTGTATGTGAAGGATGACTCGCTTGATATTCGCAAGCTGGAAAACAAAGAACCCAATGAGGACAAAAATTTTTACTTCAGGGTGTCATATTTACAGGAAAAGTAATTTGTCTAACTTGCAGTAGCCTAGGTGCCCAAACAGCTTGTATAATAACAGAAGCTAACACAAAAGAAGGAAATTTGAGATCAGCTGATTTCCATCCTGGCTTAGCTTTCACTTCTTTGTAGTTTCTTTGCATGAGTACCATCCTTTATTTTTGTACTTTCAGTAGGAAAAGAGAAGGGCTAGATTTGAAAAACATATTAACTGGTCAGTCTTTTTTTGTCTCACCTGCACAGTTATGCTTTTAAGGAGCTGAAATCTTCAGGAAGGGAAAAAATACACAGGGGATATTTTGAAGACAGGAAAAAGAAGGAAGCATATGTAGATATGAAACACAAAGGACAGTTAGTTCTCTGTGTGGTAAACATTTTACTTTTAAAAATGTCTCTTACAAGCTTACTTGAACTTCAGAAGAAAACATTTAGAAGTTATTAAATGCATATGTGTATGTCCTGTCTGACTACATGACTGACTTTGGGAAAGGAGTGGAAAAGGTGTCTCAGATCTGAGGACAAAGGAAGGGGCTGAAGGATAGGCCCTGATCTCTCTGCCCTTGTAGCTCCAAGTCAGCCAATATACTCCATTAAGCAATTTCAGCATCTATCCTGCATGGCAGCTCTCTAAGAAGATGTACACTAAGCATCAGGCTCACAATGTGCAGGCAGAGAGAAGGAGGCACATTGAACTGATGAGGTATAGCACATGTCTGCGAACACCAACAGAAAATTGCTCTGACATATTGGCTTCCATTTCTAAATCAAAGAGGGAAACACAGTCATGTTCAGCTGCAAAGCAGAGCGCAAAGGAACACCTGAAAAAAAAATAAATGTTCAAAAAGACTGAATAAAGTAAAAACTAGGCACTTGTGTGTGGTACACTGGAGGAGCACCTGCCTTTTAGCAACAGGGTGTGTCAGTGTGAAAAAGAAGATGCCAATGCATAAACGTCCACAGACCATACCCTGCAAGGAACAAAACATTTGTAATACAAAAGGAGACAAACCAAAAGTGATCAGGATCACTAGCTGTTAAAGATCTGATTTTCCACTGCTGTGCATGTAGTACCACTGTGATTTTGTGACAATTTTCTTAGATGCAAGTCATTTGGTGAAAAGTAGGCGTCATTTGATGCAAATATGTGTATAAATGACAAACGTTATACACCCATGCCAAGAGGTTGTCGCTTAGCTGCAGTGGAACAACCTACAAGCTACACAGCAGTTTCAGGAATTGTTCTGTGTAAATATAATCAACAATGCATACCTGAAATAGGAATCCTAGCATCAGCCAATCACAGCAATGCCCATTACAATAAAGTAGTTATCTACAGTAGACCAAACTCCAAAGGTCTGTGAGATCTTAGAAGATTTCCTCCTCACCCCCTGCTACTAGCAGTGTGGAGTTTTGCTGCTGGGCTTTTTGTGTTCTTCAAACAGTGAAAATCAATCCGTTGCTTCCAGTGCTGTCTGAACAGAAGAGAGCTTTTGAGTATTCCCTAAGTAACACAACTTCTGGATATGTTAAAAGTTCAGTGAAGTCAATAGGAAGAAAGATCCCCAAACTCTAGATATTGACTTCAGCATACATTACACTAGAATTCAATTATTGTAGCACTCTCTATTATGTTGCACAATAAATTCAGTTATGTATCAGGTATAATAATTTCTAGAATCATGGAACAGTATGGGTTGGAAGGGACCTTTAAAGGTCATCTAGTCCTACCCCATTTCACTATCTGATACACTACAACTTCATAGTCTGCATTTATTATTGGCAATATGATCAGCTTACTAAATTGCAGAACATGCTCTCTAGATGGTAAGTTGATGAAATGATGGCAATTCACTATAAAGCACATAAAAAGCATACTAATGAAATCACCATTGCTGATGTCAGCAAAAAGTACCCTTGACAGAGGTGAATTTTGAACCTATTTTATAGATAAAACTGAAATTATGGTTCTATGCAGAATTTCATACTTTTACCATCTACCTTAAAAATAAGATTTTTTTTGACCATTTAAGGGACAAAAGCCCTATGGAAAGCAGAGGTGGAAATTTTGTAAAGTTTCAGATGTGAGATGTGATATAGTAATGTCATTTTACAATTTTTCTCAGGAAACACAATAAATTCAGGCAGCTTTGTAACTATAAATATACACAGAAAAACAAGTTCTCAGTTCCTGGATCCTAATTCTTCCTGGACTGTTGTTTTGCTTGTACCAACTCTTCAAACTGATATTTTTGTATTCCCACCAATCTCAGTGTCTCAGGAGTGGCAGGTAAGGTTTTCTTCTGTGAGGCAGAAAGCATGTAGAAATTTTATTTAAAAAACAGAGAATGAGAACCAGTGAGTCTTTTAGAACAATATCGCTTCTAGCACTTAAGAATGCAAAAAACATTTATTAAATGCATTTAACAGCTGAATCTGAAACATAATTACTCTTTTGCAGTTTATTTTCAAAACAGTACTGATATTCTTTAACTTTTACTTAGCAGATGTGACAATTATTACAATATTAATAGAAATGTCTTGTTCTTTTTCTTCCTTTTCAAAACCTGTGCTTTAAAGAAAATACCAGGTTTTGTTTCAATTTAATGCAAGTATTCTTCATATATAACTTCTAGAACTTTGTATTTGTGACTTGTTAGAATAAAATCTGTGAAAAAAGCATCAATAACTATAAATAATGTGATCCCTATGCTAGTTAATCTGAAAAAAATAACCAAAATGATGTATGTAATGGGGGATGGGGAGGGGAGTATATTGTCTTAGAATCTATGTGCTAATTTTTTAGGAAACCAGAATTCTTTCAATCATGGAGAGAGAATGATCATTTACAGTAAAAAAAAAAAACAACAAAAAACCAAAAAATCAAAAAACAACACTTACAGTGAAAAACACTGAAAACTGGTAAAAAAATGACCGCATTTAAGTGTGAGTTTAAGAACAACTGTCCGGTGTTAAAGCAAGAGACTGGCAGTCAGCCCTGCTAGCCCTGAAATATGTCCTAGTATATGCACTGTGCTATATACCACCTTCATTAAGGATAGAAGAAAGAACTAGAAATTAGAATTAGAAATTGTTAGTCTAATGAATGCTTTCACAGTATAAACAAAAAATTACAATCTAGCATTAGTGTAATTGCAACACTACTAAAACTTGTAAGTAATCCAAATCGCGCAGTTCATACTGAGAATCTTTAGTAACACGACACATCAATAGACAAAGACTCAGTTATGCCTCTTCCCTGGTATTAAGTTGTCGCTCCTGCGCTTACAGTCTGAAATCAAGGGTCTTTTTTCTCTTAGCTAGAGTGATGATGTTGACATTACAAAAAATAATACATATATCTTGTAGTTTCCCACTGATTTAGACAGAAGAGTATTCTGTTTGAGTGTTGCTACTTTTAGATATATGTGGCATGAATTTTGAAGTAGAGGGTGTGTATAAACAGAGATTTTTAAAATGTCATCTTGGTTTTGTTTCTATTTGTCCAAAATTTGTCTAACCAAGGAAGTCACAGGCAGGCTAAATTTCTTTGACATTTGTGTGCAATTCCCCATGTTCCTTGTATATGTGAATAGCTGTAGAGGAGCAAATTCTCTACCAGCTGCTCTCTTTATTGTCTCTGGCAAATTACATGGGCTGGCTAACACCAAGGACGATAGACAGCTGCTAACCGACCTACAGCTCCTACTAACATACAGCTCATTGGGACTATCCTTCTCTAGCACCACCACGTGGAAATCAGGCGAACGGCGCTAATAACCTTGGATCCAGAGTTCACAGCGAGTGATAAAAATTTTGATCAATTGAAAATCAATTTTTTTATTTTTTCATTTTTTTGATTGAAATTTCAAACTGAAAATTGAAAATCAATTTTCACTGAGAGTGAAAAAGTTCTCAGCAGCCTGAAAATGAAAATAAAAACTTCTTTTTCCAGGGCTTGATGTTTATTTCCAACCAGTATAGGGCCTAGATCTCCTGTGTTGGGAATGACTGAAGGGGACATCCAAGCAGGTTAAGGAAAGAAAACTCCCCTCAATTTGGCATTTGCAAGGCCATATCTGCAGTACTGTGTTAAGTTTTAGGCTTTCCCACACATATTGGAGCAAGGCTGAGCAGGGGATGGTTAGGATGACGGAGCATGTGAGGAGGAGAGGGTAGGGCAGCAGGGTCTGGGGGACTGCAGAAAAGATGGAGCCAAGCTTTCCTAAAAGGTGCAAAGCAGAGGACAATAGGCAGTTGTCACAAGTCGTAGCAAGGGAAATTTTGACTGCCTGTAAAGACAGGGAGGAAAGAAAAGGGAAAAAAAAAAAAAAGATATGTAGGAATTGGAACAGGTTTTGTGATGGTAGTGTCCATCTTCAGAGTTTTTCAAAACTGAATTGGACAAGGCCTCATCTAACACTGAAGGCATAGAATCATAGAATCATAGGATAGTTAGGGTTGGAAAGGACCTTAAGATCATCTACTTCCAACCCCCCTGCCATGGGCAGGGACACCTCACACTA
>WYDI02039397.1:0-10864 GCA_009867235.2 Psittacus erithacus
CACCCCGTTCCCCCCCCCCATGGAGCCCTCCCCGTTCCCTTGCAAAAAAGGATTCCCTAGAGGGTAAGGTGGAGGAACAGTGGCTGTGGGTGAGGTCGACTGCTCTAATCTCGCTTCTAACGCCTCCAGCTTCTTCAGCAATTGTTGGAGCTGGATGCCACTCAGCCTGTTAACAAGCTGATAATAGGCGGGACGCTCAGACACAGGAGATGGAGGGGGTGGTGGATACCCAGCTGGTGGAGGCAGCTTGGAGAAATTTTCACCACTGTCTCTGTCGCTCTCCTGTTCCCCTTCTTCAGAGTTCTCTGTATATTCTTCAATCTCGGGCAAAAGTTGCCGTTGGGTCCCCGGCGGCACAAGCCCTGGCTCGACCGTTGGCCGTGCCTTATGTCATAATTGCCTTGGGGTGTATCTTTTTGGCGCTGAGCCTGGCACCACCGGTGGCGAAAAAGACAGTCACAGAGCCATTTTTGCTGCTTTCTGGCGGGGTAGGAGCAATGGCTGCAAAAACAGAGGCTGCTGCTGCCCTTTCTGATTTCATGTCCTTTAGCGTCTCCAACACTAACCGCCAGAGCGTGGTGTGTTTGTTAGCTTCTTTCGTCCCTGTACTGATCTCATCCCACAGGGCTTTGCCTATCTGTTCCCATTCTGGGACTTCAAAAGCAGCCCGCACTGTGGGGAGAAAGCCGCTATCACGGGACCATTTCAACAGCCTTTGTAAGGCGGCACTATCATATTGCAGTCCTCTTTCAGTAAGAATATGTTGGAGGAGCTTTGCCACTGTTCGTTCCTCTCGGGTTAGCGTGGACCCCATCTCCTCCCCAGCCGCTCACCTGATCAGGGCGAGATTACAAAAGTTGCATCCTGGACAACTTTCTAGCGCCGGGGCAGCACTCGCTACGGCTGGCTCACCACCCCCTCTTTCCCGCCGGCTTCTGATGCTCACAGTGTAAGCTGCCCATCTGCGGGTCCCTGTTCGGGCGCCACTTGTCACGATGCTGGAGTCATGGACGCCGCTGAGACAACCAGTATGATCAAGTGAATGCCGTTTATTGCCTCTTAACACACTGCTTATATAACAATCTTAAACAAGCACGCGCATCATAACAACTTTTGATTGGCCCGACAACATTGTCCACGCGCTGGACAACAACACTCGATTGGCTCTTGCTGGGTGTCCACATGAATGCCACGTGCACCCTGCAGAAACACCATCTTCTATCCCCAAGGTATCTGGATTGCTCACAAGATGTCCGCTGTTGCGCAGCCAGTCCCAACATTAAGGCACGTATGAGTTGGTGAAATGTATTACAGGACTCCAGGGGTGAGATCGATGGTGTACATTTTCTGAAATGCAGGCTGCATGCGTATGCATCTGAGAATCTCACTTTGCCTGATTGACAATTCACCGCTTAACACTTGGTTCTTTGTTACTTGTTTATCCAAGTGATTGGTATATTCTTGCACAGCATGACTTTTTTGAGGAATAAATTATGACAGTCTAAGCCTATAATTTTATTTCAGTAACAGGCCTTCTGGGACTGGAATATTTGTTCTAACTTGACTTTGCCTTTCCCTTGCTCCACTGCTTTGCTTGGAATATGCACACGCACTAGCCTTCAAGTTTAGCAAAGTGTGCTCATTGTCCTGTATTGTAATCCAAAAGGTCAGGGCATTGAACCATTAAATATTCAATTTATTCATGTAGGTACATTACATGTGTTTCAGTGTTTTCTTAAATGATTTGACATTAGCAAAAGAACATGGAGGCAAAAAAAACTGTGTAGAAGAGCTAGGCCTTAGGCAATACACAACGAGAAATCGTACAATATATTAAACACAGATATAATATACACTGTTGAGAAAAAAACCCAAAACTTACCTTCGTTACTGGGGTATTAGTTAGAAGGTGACTGCTCATGCAATTTGTTGTACATTAACTTACAAATTCTATTTAACTTCCTGAAAAAAACTCTTTTAAATGATCTTGTTGATGTCAAACCAGCATCTACGCCTATATTCAGTACAGGAATACATTAATTTTCTACGTGTGATGCTGTAGCACTGATTCTGATAGCTCTAGCTAGAATTTTTGCTGACACATTTCACTTTTTTGTTTTTAAATTGACTTTGCTTTAGATGTTTACTCACTGTGTCTGCTTTTCATAAACTCTGAAAAAACAAAATTTATTGGCCCAAACATTCATTGTCTACATAAATGTTTGGCCAATTGTATAATTATAGCTATAAGTATTCATGACAGACCTTTTTTTTTCCTTCAAGGGTTAAATTTCACAGCAAAATAAAGACTATTTTTTGAAAATATCAGGATATATTGCACAAGAAAACTAAAACAAAGTTGAAGAAATTATTAGTTATAAATTTCTTGCGCAGATTTTGTGAAAAACCTCTATCTCACATCCTTTTCCTTTCCAGGATTCTGCTGGCATGAAGACGATAAAGAGATAAACTAACTGTTCATATTAGTGGACACCTTCCAAAATAATATAATTTTGCAATTAGAAATACACACTGTAAATTACCATTCACAGTATTTGCTGATTTGAGAATTTAGCAAAGTAGAATTTTATAAATGATTACATCAGTTGGCAAGAGACAGTACTGACTTACAGAGATTGAATGTAAGGGAGATGATAATTTAGAGGTAAATTTTGCCAACTTACTTGTATTGACCACCTTTTTTCTCTGAAGCTATCCTAGTGAAATCAATAGGATTACTGGAACAGTAATGGGTTACTTACTGCGAGAAAGCTTGGCAGAATCTGCCCTTTAATGAGTCTTACTGCCCCAAAATTTTTTTTTTTTATTCTTTTTTTCTGTGTATAGACATTATCAGCTTTATTGTAGCATCAAGTTTAGAACTTGAAAGTTTATATGCTTATTTCAGTGAGTAAATATCAGGTTTATCAGGTTTGCTCATTTGTTTTGGAAATGTGTTCTGTCATTCTTCAGCTAGATTTATTATAAGCTTTTTTCAGAAATAGTAAAATACCTGTACATTCTTTCCTGTATTTTTTTCCCGTAAGTATATTGGTTTTGCAGCTCACTGTAGCTTTCTCCTCTTAAAAGGATAAGACCTCTTCCTGTCTTTGTGAAACAAGAAAAATATCATCTATGTTTGCTCTTCCTTACTCTTGAATCACTGAAAGCAATACAAAATTTGGAATTGATTCCAGTTACAGTAAGAGTAGAGACTTGACCCTGACGTGCTGAGCCCTCTTATGGATGGTGTAGCCCTTTAGTGGCGCTTGACATATGCCTGGATCATTCCTGAAGTATATAACATTTGCAAAAGGTGAGCCACTTCAGTATTTTTTCTCTTCAAACAGCAGTGGTGACTTTTTGCAACTATTTGAGAGGAAAGGCGGACAAGGGTGGGAATAATTATTAAATTATTTGCTGAAGAATAAATTCCTTTTTGAAGCTTATATCTTTTTCCTTTTGTGCATTAGTTGCTGCTGCTGCCGCCATACATTTATCTTCTTTGTTGCAACTTTTTTTTTCCTTCTTCCATGTGCAACAACATGATTGGTTGGCTCCAGGTTCTCATGCTATTGTTCAAGATGTTTCTATGGTGAGTGATTTAATTTCACTAGATTTGTGGCTTTCTCCTGCTGTGCCTGTATAATGGCATTGATGCAGACTGTTGAAAGGGAGAGTCCAAGCCAGGTGGAGTTAATTAAGATGAGGTAGGTACTCCCAGTCCTTCTCACATGCAAAAGAGTATAAAGCAAACCTGGCAGCTGATAACAAATGCAAATATATTTTTGATGACAGAGTATGTCATTTAAAAAAATAGTGAAAACAACTGAAAACTAAGACAATGTACTGTCTGCTTAAATTGCAAACTCCACTAACAAAGAAGTAATTTCTTTTCTGTGAATAACTGAACAGTCATGGGGTTTGAGAAAAAAACTTGCTTGAATGTTAAAATTAAAAGACTTGATACACATGCAAGAAAGACACAGGACCCCCTTCTGCTCCTCCCTGTGAGGGTCCATGTTATGCTCACGCATGGTTAATACATTGAAATTGGAAATTCCTCTAACTCTTGACATGCTAATAATGTTACTGAACTTGTTTAGGGACAAAAGAAAGCAGATGAAGCCCTGTTTCTTGGGAAAAGACATGAGGAGTTTAAGATTTTCCTGAAGACTGACAAAATTTACAAGCTGCAGAAAAAGACATTTTTAAAATGTATTTACAGTGATGAAGTGGCATGAAGCAACACAATGAAAAAGGTAAATATAACAAAATCTCATGTGAATTTAATAGCATATATGGGGAAAGTGGTTTTCTCTTTTTCTTAAATTTGTATATTTTATAAAATTAGTCTGAATACAACAAGATACATGGGGTACAGTCATAGGTGAGAGCAAGCAGAAACTTGTAAATCTGTGATAAATATTGGAGCTCAGTGGGGAAAGAAATGGTGTGGATCTGGAACTTGATGGCTGGAGAGGGAATGAAAGGACAAAACCAGGAAAGAGCTAATGACCACAGCATGCTTTTCTTCTTGATGAACTATTTCCCAGAGGAATGTGTTTTGCTGCAGGAATATGTTTGGTATGAAAATGAAATGGAAGCATAAGCAGTGTATCTAAGGTATTTTATCTAATCTCTCCATTTATTTTAAATCCATCAGAACAGAATCTCAGCACTACGAGTCTTTTATAAAGCAAAGCTGTCTGAGGGCTGAAATTATCCACTCCTCTCTGCTTACAGCATCTGAACATATCAGGTTTTTCCCTTGTCTTACTCCCCAAGGGAATATTATTGGGTCACTCAGAGGTGACTGCATGAATGTAAATGAAAAGAGATGGGTCTTCACTTTCTCTTGTAAGATTCTATGGTCCAGAACTTGTTCTAATTTTTAACAAAAAGGAATTCCCTGTCTGGAAAACAGACAAAAGCAGTTGCCAGGATCCTAACCCTGATCTCTGCCTGTCACAGTTACTAAAAGACTACAGCTGCCACACTAGGTCAAAGTAAGTAGCAGGTATAAAGGAGTCATGGCCCAGTCTTTTCAAGACTTGGAAGAATAGGGCCAACATTTGGACTTAGAGTGGATACGATGCCCCAAAGGTAGAGAGAGCAACAGAGAGATCACCACAATTACGTGTTCTGCCTATGCTGCCGAGCTTTGGATGTGTACTGAATAACATGATTACAGCTAAATATTTCTCATATCTGAATTCTTCCTAAGGGGAAAGATAAGAGAGGGAACATAACATTATGTTTCCTGAGTCTTTGATTAGATAAGAGTACCTTGCTATGTACCATTGTACCATCAGAGTGATGTGGCAATGGTACATAGTAAGGTATTAAATACATAAATGTACTTGCAGTTTGAGTTGCAGTTCTGGACTTTCAACTTTCAGGGGTTCTCATACTAAGTAAGGAAAAAGGAATCCTGGAGATACTGAGCCTCCTATATGCGTTGTAACAGTAGCACATTTCACTGTTTACAATCTATGATAATGAACATGTCAAAGTTTATGAAAGAAAATTGATTTGAATCAGACTCATGAGCTAGTTTACCTAATAGCTGGGAATAAGGCCAGATTTTGTTTACTATATAGCAAGGGAAATGCTAAGGAGAACCGTAAAAATAAGATAATTCCAGCACAAACCTGGAGCTGAAAAGGAAAATAAAAGATGTCTTTTTTGACCCTCTACTGGTTATTTTTCAAAATTTAATTGCTACATTCTTTATAAAATATAGTATCTAACAGTCATTGTAAGCCTGGTTTGACACCAAGTAGTTGAATTTCATATTTTCCATCAAAAGTTTCCCCCAAAACTGTTTTGAAATTTGAAATTACTTTTAAAGTTCAAAATGAAAAAAGTAAACCCATCAGTTACTCTTCTTTTACAGAATTCCTGGATTTCTTCTGAATTTCTTGAAAGGGTAGGATTGCCTGTGAAGGCACAAAATACATTAACATGCAATTCTGTACTTCAGACACCTTCACTCCTAACTCAGAACGAACTTGTGAGTAAGGAAGACTTTTTTTCTCTACCTTCTTCAGGACTGCAACTCAGAGACTTAATTTTTCTAGGAGGTACAATAGCTTTTGGAAGTTTTCTGTGTGAGTTTTCAGGATCTTAAATAACTTCAACAAGTGTCAGGTGTAAACTGTGTATCAAACTCCTATCCACTCGAGTGTTGTCACCCAGAAACAAGGTCATTTTTGATATATGGCTTACACATCTTCTACTTGGTAGTTCAGAGCTGTGTTCATTGTTAAGAGAACTTTATCTTCCACTTTCAAGAAAATAGTTTTAAAAGAGATTTTTGTCTTCTTAATCATGCTATCTGTCAAAGTAGGCAGACTGTAAAGCTACAGGTTGTCCTGCCACAGGATGAAAATTTATTCTGCTGAAGTCAACAACAAACTCCTAAAAGCATAGTATTTCATTCATGATTTTTCACCGTAATATAGCATGACTTTGAATGAAATGGTGATTGTTCATATTTGGATTGCGATTACAGATGAATAGCAATGAGAAGAGACAAGGAAAATTATATTTATGATTAGAATAAGGTAAAATTTAAATGAAAAATTAAAAAATAGAAGCAAATCAGTAAAACTGGAAAATTAATCAATTATTCAGAGACTAAAATGGCATATTTTTCAAAGGATCACATATTTTATCTCTATTTCCTTTTATTTATCCCTTTTTCATCTACAGATTATAATAAAATAAATATTCTCTTAAGGTGTCTTTGGCATTTTTTTCAGTTATAACTTTTTTAAACATCTAAATTTTAAGAAAATTAAAAACTGTAGAAAAAATGCTTTGGAGGGGGTGAGCAGAGAATAACAGCAAAGGCACTAATCTGAAGAAAAATTGTACTCCAATATTGCATTGCAAACTCAAACCCTAATTTTGGACATTCATGGGAAAAACACAGCAAAATATATAAATTTATTTTCAAATAACAAACCATACGAAAATCTGCACTGTATCACTGTCATTAATTTCTTCGTAGACTTTTTGGGTTATTACACCTTAAAATGTTTGTGTATATCTGACTTGCAAGAATGAGGTCTGTACTCTGGTTGTTAAATTTGATGTCAAGTTATTAATAACAATTTTAATAAAATTATGGGAAAAACCACATTAAAAGTTCCCAGCACTTTGATTTACTGAAAATTTTTATAGTAAAGGAAATTTTCTCATAATGACCAATCATCCATTGAAAATGCTTAGGTATAAATTTGAAAGCTAAGGGAGAAAAATATAGTTGGAACACAGCATACCATAAAATGCTGTGAAGTGTAGATCATTAGAAAAAAAAATAAAAGAAAGAAAGAAGAACTACTCATCTCTTGAGGAGAGACTCAAAACTGTTGATTCTTAGCAGTAAACCAACCTTTCAGTTTCTGGGCTTAAGGAACTTTTAAATAACAAACAATTATTTCAGGCAGATGTAAATAGTGGCATTCAAAATCCTGGAAAAAGGTACTGCTGAATCTGATTTGGTACCTTTCAGTATATTGTGGCTGTGTAGTTCAACATATCACCAGGAAGATTTATTCCCAGGAGAAAGATCAAATAATAAGGGAATATTAATCAAGAAGCCAGAAAGATGGTATATCTTGATGGAGCCAACCAAACTGTACTGCAGAATGACACAATCAATAGTAAATGAAATATTAATGCCCTCATATGAGTTTAAGACGAAACTGACAAATAAATCAGACTCAAAACTTATTTTCCTGCTTAAAAATCAAAGGTGAAGAGTACATTTAAATTAATAATTTTTAAAGGCTTTTTCTTGCAGTTCCATCACAAATTCAGGGTATGGAGTGAAACCAGATGAGAATCCCAGTACAGCAACTCCCTACTTCAAAAAAAAAATGGAGAAGCGAAGGTCACTACTGAGTTTTTTTACATTTTCTTTTTTTTTTAAATCTTTTAATGGTACATTTTTGGTTGTACATTAAAATGATGGAAGTCTTGCAGTTTTAGGGGTTGAAACAATACATACAGTCATGAGGTCTAGATAATCAGTAGTCTGTTGTTCTGTTGACACATTCAGTAAATATTCATAAAGGTGGAACTAATCCTGAAAGTCTTGGCAATGTTCATATGTATAATTTCTTATTCATTATTTTTCCTTGTTTTCTGTACTTTTAAAAATAATAGTCTGCCTTTGGTTGGGAATAAAAAAGGGAGAAGTTAGTTGACCAGCTATACGACAGCTAGCATCTGAAAGTGAATGACAAATAAACGATTAAATAAAATTAAGTGTTTTGGTTATACTATGACTGCTGGAAAAGAGGAAAGACATTTGCAAAAATAAGGATTAGCTCACAAATAAAATGATGTGGTAAACTTGAAAACAATCTTAATAGTATGCCAAACACATTTGTAAATAATGGTAGTAAATATAGGCAAATGGAAGCAGTAAATAGCTGCACAATGAGTAGCCAGCTATATCCCAAATATACACAACAGAACTACCTTCCCAGATGTATCTGACATGAATAAAGTATACATTTGCAAGCCTGGCTGAAGCATGAACAAACGTAGCCGAAAGGTTGTCAATGTTTAAATTGACTCTTTGGGAAAAGGAATATATTTCCTTTGAGTGTGTATAATGCCTAGGTAAATGGCACCCTAATCCCTAATGAGGGCTTATCTACACTGCCAGGACACAAAATGTAAGAGAAGGAATAAAAAACCCCAACCCACAGCATAAAACTTCTTTACTTTGTACTGTCTGTTTTCACAGCCGCAGACCTTGGTGTGAGTAGAAGCAGCTCTCCAGATCCTGCAATTTATAGCAGTGCCAAGAGAGGAGTGTTGTAACAGAAATCCGTTCTCATCAAGTGTGTCCTTGCCCACATCCTTTTCCTTATTGCAAAAACAACAGAGAGGGTGACAGCCTGTACTCATGTAACAAATACTATTCTAAGAATTGTGACTATTTGAACTTTATGTTTTCGTTTCACTGTTGATCTGCAATTCTTAACCGCTGAGTACAGAAGTCTTCTGAGAATGTATAAATAAGTATGCTAATTATTATGTGTTAAAATTAATTTAAATTATTTTAAAATAGTTAACACTTAGTATTAGACACTGACATTTCTGTCCCAAGTGGTCTTATCAACACATTAGCGCTGCAATTTCCTATTTACTTAAAACTGACTGAATTGTTATGCAAGTTACCACTTCAGATTTTGTAAGGAGACAAGGAAGTTCCTCATTCTTGGAGACTGGAGAGAAATAAACAAAACAAAACCAACAACAACAGAAAAACACTTGTGAAAATATCAATGAGTTTCTTTATTTTACAATGAGCACTTTCTAAATGCTCCAAATAGTATTGAAGCTTTACAGTGTCACCATCAAAGACTTTTTTCTGGCATCTCACTCAATTTTTCTTTATGTTTTAGAAAATAAGGTTTCTGCCACTTTCATTCAGAATAACAGAGAGAAAGGATTGATATTTTTCCTGATTTTTCTCAGTAAGAGGCACTAGACTTAACCTCTAAAATAGAGATTTTTGAGTCTCTATACGTTTGGTGTCTAAATTAAAAGACAAGTTTGATTCTATGATCTTTAATTTCCCTGTGCAATCTTTAATTTTGTTATTATATTTTTTTTCCCAGAAATGTCTTGAATTCTTTAGTTTTGTCTAGTTACTCACTTCTGGTTATGTCAAACCATTTATCTGTGTTATTTATGAGAGTTTAGCAAATTTTAGTGTTTCTCTGTATTTTGGTAAAGGCTCCCCCAGAGAGTGATTCCAAGGCACTTGATATCTTGCTCATCCTCCACAGAGAGGCTCTTTACCTTTGTTACTCAAATGTGGAGCCTAAAGGACTATCTTATTCAGGTTGCACTCAGGTACTGTAAACCTCCACTTGTTTTCGTCAGATGGAGAGAGAGAGAGAAAATACTAACCATAAATATTTTTCTTTAAAATTTACTAGAAGACTTCAAGTACAGAAACCTAGAAACAAGAAAAGCAGGCAGAGTGGAGAACTGTAATTCATACACTAGTTATCTGCAGAATATACCCACTTGAATGCGAATACTTTACTGCCACAAAATGACAGATAATGGGGCATATGCTGCACAAATTTTTTTTATAAAGAACCAAAGGATGGAAGAAGTTGGGGAATGAGGGAGACGGAGAACATAATAAAATATGAACTATAATAATATAACATTAACTCTGGGATTTTGGATTAGTTTGACATTGTAAAATTGGAATAGACTATAAATGAAGAAGCATATTCAGTAAATTAAAAAAAAGTGCCTGGAGGATTTATGTAGTAATTTTGAATTTAGTATATTACTGAGGTAAATATAAATAGTTTACTCTGGGATTAGATTTTAAAATTTACCACCTTAGGCCTATGACATCCATTTTCAGTTGGTTTAGTGATTTATGATTATGCAATACGTAATAATAGTGGCTTAGGTAGAGTCTCACTGTGGAGTCTTACATTTTATAACATATAATAATAATAGGTATATGTTCAGGTAATTTACTGAAAATATCTGATCAGAGACAACACCCCTAGACATTTCAGAGATGTTGCTTTAAAGAGTTATCATTGCCACAATGAAGATCATAGATATTAGGCACTTATTTTTAAAAGTGTCTGAGGGTTGACCACTTATTAAATTAAAGGTTTTGTATTTTGCTGAAAAGACAATAAGATCTTCATGATCTTCACACATTTATAATTAATGTAAGCAGTGAGTACTAAAACCTTTCAATGATATTTTCCGTATGCCTCCTCCTCCTCTTCTCTTCTCTTCTCTTCTCTTCTCTTCTCTTCTCTTCTCTTCTCTTCTCTTCTCTTCTCTTCTCTTC
>WYDI02039398.1:0-12208 GCA_009867235.2 Psittacus erithacus
AACATTGGTGTTATCAGCACTGTTCCCAGACCAAAAGTCAAAACCACAGCACTGCACCAGCTACTAAGAAGGAGAAAGATGCCTGCTACTGCTGAACCCAGGACAGTATTAACCCCTTATTCCATACCATTCACGTCATGCTCAGATCCCACATCTTCAATATACTATCACTCTTTTGTACATATAGTGCATGGACCAATCCCTATAAAGCTGCTGAGTCCATCCGGTCCGTAATGTCGGGTTTCATCTCTTCTAACAGTCTTTCAGAGCTGTGTGCAGTGTTCACACTCGTAAATAACCTGGGCAATAGTGTCCTTTGCTAAGTCCACCCCTCGATCATGAGTCCATCTGTATGTTGCATCTCTGCTCTGAGGGCCTGAAGTGTCATGGGCCCACCAGGCTCGAAATAATTTGCCCCCTCCTGCAGCAGTTTCTGCAGCTTGTCGTTGGGGACTCCATACAGCTGCCTTCCATCTCCAATGCTTCCAAAGCACTGGAGGGGCCCAGTGGACTAGATACTTGCCCATACTGTCCCACACAGCCTGCCACTCATGACTGTCCAGCCTTGCGGAAAATCTTTTCCTCAAATTGTTCACTGCTAGTGAAACAGATTTTTTTAATGAACCATAGCTTTAGAAAAATCACTTCCAGTTCCACCATAAAGAACTCAAGACATCTTGGTTCTCTCCCAGAATGAGAGTTACTGTCCTTACAGTTATAGCATTGCCTTCTGCAGTAGTTTCAGTCCAGTGGGAATAAATACATGAACTTATTTGTAAAGCACTTTGAAATACATCAGTGGGAATTCACTGGAAGAGCTTCAGGTGACAGGTTGTCCCATTCTGCTGAATGGTGGAAAGAAAAAATGCTCCATTTACTTCTCCATGTCATCTACCATGTTCTTACTTCTGATAAAGTTTAACTTCTACCCAAAGAATTAACTTACAAGATTTTTTTATGGAAAGTTTTATATATGTGCATTATATGCACTTTCTTAATATGAATTATAGTTATCTTTGCTAATTGCTCATGTATATATTTCTCTTTAAAACTGTTACTTCCACTGGATTTAAGGAACATTCTAGGATCCTACAGTTGTTAATCACATACTGATGTAATTACTATGCATGATAAAGCTTGCTCATCCTATAAAACTGATTCTTTTTCTTCTAGAGGGTATGTCTTTATGTTTCTGTGTTACTCATCTGTAATGCAAGGTGACAAGCAGAGTAATTGAAAGAAAGGAGAATGGGAGGTCTAGAGTACAGGATGCTTTCCTGTCAGACACGGGATGTATTGAAATTGTTTTGATAAGAGTTTTGATACGTGTCTCTCAGGTAGCATCAAAAGACATCAGCCAGCTTGGCTGCATGGAGTTTGGAGAGAATACCTTAAGTTATACCTCTCAGCCTCTCCAACAGCCACGTGCTGAAAGCTTTCCAACCTCTTTATCTGAAAAGCTTTTAAAATGCTCTATGTGAGGTAAGTGAATGGCTTACGGAATTAGTGATGTGATACAGAACTTTGTGCCCTCCAGGCACTCGTTCATACTCAGTAAAGGCTGTAATGACTGCTCATTTATCTCTGGTATCTGTTCAGCAGGCAATGTAAATAAGTCAA
Organism: Psittacus erithacus; assembly: GCA_009867235.2. Lineage (NCBI taxonomy): Eukaryota > Metazoa > Chordata > Aves > Psittaciformes > Psittacidae > Psittacus > Psittacus erithacus. The sequence continues at coordinate 1,621 of WYDI02039398.1, forward strand.
TGCTGCCTGTCCAGTTCTAGTAAGTTGGGCAACGTCAATGGGACATAAATTGGACATGAGTCAATGGGATGGGGGAAGAGGAAAGAGGTCAGCATGTTCCACACCTTTGTTGAGACACATTCCCTCATGTTTACAGCCATTTTCCTCTGGGGTAAAGTTCAAGAAAAAAATAAAAAGGAGAAACTCCCTCCTGGGGAATCCTCCAAGTGTGAACAAGGTTAGGCTGATGCATTCATCATCTCACTGTCCCTATTCCAGCCCATCTATGGTACTTAAAGCATCAGAAGATAGCATCTCCAAGGCCAAGCTGGACGGGGCTTGGAGCAATCTGGTCTACTGGAAGGTGTCCCTGCCCATGGCAGGGGATTGGAATGGGATGTGCTTTAAGTCCCCTTCCAACTCAAACCAGTCTGTGATTCTATAATTGTATGATCTCTAAAAGCAAAATGTGCTAAGCATTTTCTTGCTGATTTTCTCTCCTTAATCCTTAGATAAGAATGAAATGAACTGTACATGCTTGCAGGATCTTTAGACAGCCATCCATCAAAGCTGGACTCATTTTATCCGGTTGCAATTGCCAGTTCATCTATGGCTCCAAGGATACCTTATAATGGTAATAAATGACTGACTCACATTTGGATATGTCACACATATATAGAGACAGTTATATATAAAGATGGTGGTTTTATTGTTCTCTGCCACACTTTTTTCATCAGAATTCCCTTCTTCCAAAACAGTTAAAAGATAGTAATTGCCTGAAATTAGAGCCATCCAATATGACTAAAATTGAGTTATTACATAAAAATGGATATGAAATATCAATGAAATGTCTGTAGTTTATATAAAAAGTATTGTTCTGATTCCATTTCCCTTAACACCACTTTCATGCTGTGCTTTCCTGAATTATTGCTGTAGCTTGAATTGAGCTGTGAGCTGTACATTGTCAGCCTTACTGGGATGTACTGTATAAATTATGTAAGTCTATTAACATATATACACCAGAATAGCTGTTAGAATTAGAAGTACTAGCATAACTGAGGAACAGACAAAAAAAATTAGTTAGGTAAAGGAGTTCGGTAGGCAAGGAAGAAACAGAATTATGAAGTATCGGCTTACTGATTTCATTTGGACTTCTTAGTAATAGTCACTGTTGTCCTTCTCTCTGCTATTTTATTTCCAGATACAGCAAAAAACTTCATAAACAAAATATTCAGGAAAGGTAGTAAAAAGTCTCAAAGTGCCCATTTATTCTGCTGCCTCTAAAACATCCTTTTCTGAGCTAATCTTCTGAATTAATCAAATAAAAATACAGCTATGCATTTTTTCTCATCTATTTTCCTGCAGTGTTCATCTACTCAGAAAAGCTGAGCAGAAATACAAACCTATCTGCATTAAAAACAAGAGTTTGTTCCCCAAACACATTTCCCATTATAATCAATTATATTGAAAGTTTTGACTAAATTCAGTTTGTGGTAAAGACAATCATATGCCCAAAATAAAAATGTTGGGTTTTTTAAAAAAAAATTAATTAGCCGGTGGAGATGGAGTGTCATAATGCAGCAAAGCTTGTCACATATGGATAGAAGAGCTACAACTGCTTCCTGACTCCTCCAAATGAATCAGCTGATATATAGTAGCATTTAGGCACGTTTCCCAGAACATGTGTACAAAGCTTGATAATGCATTTTCCTCTATCTTGAGAGCTCTGCCACCACTCTTATGCCAAAACAGCATCTTCAGCAGTATCTCCTTCAGCTCTGTACATTAAAAACTTACAGAAGTTTATGCAGGCATGACTCTGGCATGGACTTTTTGGCCATAAATACTCTGTATGTGCAGCCCCAAACAGACCTATACACCAGCCTTGCAAGAAGGGTTGGCTATGCTCTGTCTGTTCTGAAGTGTTTGTTGACCCCTTTCAATGAGGATTTGCTATTCATGTGGTGCTTGTAGGCTAAGTGCATGTTAATAGTGTGATGCTGTCTGTGATTAACTTCTGTCCTGACTGATTCAGCCTGCAGTGCTCTCCGTGTCCTCTTCTCTTTGCTATCTTTCAAAAAAGCATATGGCTCTCCCCTCAACCTCTCTGCTTCAAATTCTTGAAATGTGAGGGAAGCTTGTGCTGAAAAGACCCAGGTAACTCTACAGAAGGAAATTTTATCATTCAAGTAAAAAAATTCATCATGTCATCAGGCTTCAAAACAATCTTCCTATTGGAATAAAAAAGTGAAACTCACTCTCCAGCCTTTGAGAAAGGCTTTTGCAGGAAACCAGTCTTCCCTGATAACTGAAATCATAGGGCTTGTTACAAGTATATGAGGTAGGATTTATTATTTATTCATGTGTGTATAAAATTTCTAATGTACACACTAACTATAATAGCATTAACTCATAGAACCTGGAAGTATTTAAAAATCTAATCCTCTCCCTAGGCAGACACAGCCAAGCCAGCACCATCCCTGCATCCCTGAGTGATGGTTATCTCCCAGCTTCAGAGGTCTCCAAGACTTAGGATTTTTTTCCCAGATGCTCCACACCATCTATTCAAGTGACTAGCTAACCTTACGTGTGGGAGTTTTCCCTTAATGTATAATCTGAATCTTCTTTCCTGTAATATTAAGTCTCCGTATCTCTCTACACCCATGGGACACAGGGAACAGGCTTGTTCTTGTTTGCAGCAGCCTTTTACATTTCTTAAGACTGTTGTCATATCCGCTTCTCTCCAGGTTAAACCATTTTGCGGTCTTCGCTCCTTTGGTCGTTTGCAGATAACTCATCATTACCACATCCCTGTCCTGGTCTCACTTGGGTAGGCCCTTGTCACTCTTGATATGATGCCCACAGTTGGACAAGGTGTTCACTCCAAGGACCTGTCTTGCAGGACACACTCCTGCTCACACAGCTTCATCTAACGTCTGCCTTTTTCACAACAGCATGATACTGTTGACTCGTGTTCAGTTTATGATAACTAGCTCTGGATCTTTTTTTTTTTTTTCTGCGAAAAATACCTAAACGAGATGATAGGGTAAACTGTTGATGTAACATTAGAAGAAAAAAACACAACCCTTCCAAGTCATTCAGTTTTGGGGACTTGTAATTCAGACAAATGTTTGGCCACTGCAGGGGAGGCCACAGGACAGAGGAAAGTAGAACCAATTTTCTTGGCAGCACAGATGTTTTTGGCAAAACGTGCTTGTGGAACTGGAGTCTGAGGCCACACGGGTTTGTCGATCACTTAAGATGCAATACTTTATTCAGCCCAACTTGATATTCTGAAATGATTTTCTAAAAGAGTGGTTTTACACTCATTTTAGCCCATTTCCTTTTACCTACCACAGCCAGGAGTTTTTACTAATTGCTTTATTTAAACAACAGCATTCCCATGATTGTACGGTAAATTGTCCTGGTTTGCTCACCCACCTGAAAATTAAAACAAGCCATGAAACTGCTAAGTAGTTCTTGCCTTGCAGCCACTCATTTGCTAGCAGTGATGCAAGAAAGAGGTAGTCCAGGGCTTGGGTGGGAGAATGACACCCCCTTCCATCATCACCAGCTGTGTTTTAGAGCATCTTAAGCCAGTAGTGAAACTGCACCTTTTCTGAGGTGGGAGCAGCAGGTTTTTGGAGGGGCCACAATTACATTTAATGAAATTGAGCCCTTAAACTGCATAGATTGCCAACAAAACCTCACTGCCAATTTGCATCTTAAAAGCACTGCAAAACTTGGCTCTCTCTGACTGCAGCGCATGTACAGGACCAAGTGATTTCTCCTGCAGTTCCAGAGCTGATCTTATTGTCTCTCTTCCTTCTATGTCTTAATGGTGCTTAGACATGATTAGCTGCACCTCCTTAATTTTCAGACGTAAGGTTTTGCTGAGAAACCTCAGTGAATTCAGCTCACAAGTCGTATCTTAGCCTTAATAGTAACTCTTTTCCAAAAGAAAGCTGGTCTAAGTTTCCATAAAATTGTTTTAGTGCTTGTTTCTCATGTAGGCCTGAGAGCATGAAACAATCAGATTACAGCTGGAGTGAGAGGGTGTTTATATGTGACCTTCTTTTGCTAATAACTTTAAAGATGGCTTTGAACAGGAAGAATAATCTGTGCATAGGTGTTTTAGATAGTAACTATTATTTAAGGAACCATATTTATTTATTAACTGATTAAAATGCCTTCTTGAAAATGCAGGGCAATGGCTAATGACCAATGAACACTATATACAATTCTGAAGAAGCTTTGGCAGAAGAAAACTAATTTACACTTAACTTACTAAACTAACTAACACTTCCTAATTTTTGTTCACCTAGCCACCTGCGTGAGAAGAGGAATGAGGGAAGGGACCTGAAGCATCTGAAGAATTGGCAGATCATGGCAGAATGGCTTGTGCCATCTTTTCTCCAACATGTTTCAGGCAGTAAATGGGAGATGGGCACACACAGGTGGGTAAACAAGCCCCAGTAGCCAGTTCAAGGAGCTTGAGTGTCTGCCTCCCTGCAGCCTCGCAGCAGCACTGGACACTCCTGAAAATCATGCCGGCTGGACACCTGGTGGTGAGAGGGGATAGGCAGAAGCAGCCAGGCACTCCAACAGCTTCTCTTCCTCTTCCTCATTCCCTGTGGGAAACTCCCTAAATGCACCAGCAGGTTTTGCATAACTCAAGAGTTCGTCATGGCTGGACAATTCCTACAGCCATACCCTCCCAACTGACCACCTGACACTTTTGCATATCAGATGTTCATTAGAAATTGTGTTTTATCCGTGCAAAACTCTTTGTTGTCTCTTACTCTTGATATACTGGCTTAGCCATATGGGGAGAAAGGAAAACCTAATTACTGAAATTGTTCGCTCATGAAATGAGAAGACTTGTGCTGCTATGCTGATTATCTGGTTTTATAGCAGTAAATACAGAGAAGAGGTTTTCAGAGTGCAGTTACTATCAGCCAGGGAAACCAGAAGGCAGTGCAAGTAGAGGGCATGATGTCACTCGTTTTTGCTTTATGATCTTGGCCCAAACAGCCTAATCAGAAGATATTTTGCATTGTGCAGCTGACGCCATTTTCATGGCTGTTTCTCTGCTGAGGTCCACACACTAAAAAAGACCCAAGTCCTTTGTGCTGTTGAGGTGAGTGCAGGGGGTGCTCTACCAGGGCTTTGGTGGGCATAATCCCCCTCTTAGGAGCTCTGCAGCTACGGGACAGTGTGTAAAAGAGACGATTTCGTGTAACCCATGCTGTAATTGCTTCCTTGCAGACACCATGTCTGAGGAACAGCGAAGTACCATGGGTAGCATCACTAAAAACAATGGCTGATTTCCTGCAGGGCTGGCTTGGGACAAAAGCAAACAGGGAACATTCGTGGGCTTGGTTTGCTGAGGACAGTTTCACACCCTTTGAGACCCAAGGAAACAAGCCAGAACTGTATCTTCCATTGCTTCGAGAGCTCAGGGTACACTTTGTCCCCAGGCCACAATCTGCAAATTCAATTTGGGAAAATCTAAGGGAGGAAGTGTTGTTTGTACAACTTATCTGAACCTATTTCCTGACAATAACTATTGTTCACTTTAGTAACTTGACATAATATAATTTATTTTGTAAAAAATAAATATAATTTCCAGCCCACAACTGTAGCGAGATATACTGTGGTTTTATTAGCAAAAGTAGATGGATTTGTTCATTGTTTCTGAAAGAAACAAACATGATTCTATTTGCAGGATGCATCAAAAGCTTGTCTGGAAACCCTTGAGGTGGCATCACCGTGGCCGATTTCAGTTCCTAACAACTTTAGCTGAGTTACAAGATGCTGTGGGTTCTGTATGCTGAAAAAATGTTAGTATTCCTATATTTGCTTTGAAAACTGCTCCCCATGATTCAGTAATATCAAGAAATCTTAACGTGCCCTGCTTACACTTTGTTGACTGACGTGGTAAGATTCTGCTTTGTAACCAGGAGAAACAGAGTATTTTTTTTTTTTTTTCATTGTGACCTTTATAATGAATCTCTTTATTGTGTGTTTTGTGAAAATAATGAATCTGTGGATCTTCTGAGGAAGCTGATTTTTTAATTGGAGAAATGTGATTTTGATGTCTGACAAGCTGAAAACTAAAGCTATGTGGAAGAAAAATTCAGAAAAGTGAAAAAACCCCAAAATATCAGCATATATGCCCCATCCCTGGCAGTGTTCAAGGCCAGGCTGTGCAGGGATTGGAGCAACCTGGTCTAGTGGAAGGTGTCCCTGCCTGTGGCAAGGGGTTAGAAGTGGATGAGCTCTAAGGTTCCTTCCAAACCAAATCATTCTGTATGATATATTCTTGCAGGAGACATTACACTGTATTATGAGAGTTTATTTTCATCTTTCAATTAGTATAGAAACTTTCTTCCATTAATGCTGTGGACTATTTAATCTATATTTTCCTCATATTCATCTCCTTCCACCCTGCCCCTTCTTTATTCTTTGTATGTTTTCCTTACTACAGATTTTATCTGTATTTTTTTAACCACAGTTTTGCAGAAAAAGCAGCGTGGTTTTTTTAAACATCACAATCCAGAACACTACCTTGAATAGATTTCTATCTCTTCTACTAAAGCATGCACTCACATGTAAAAAATACCCAGCAACACAGAGTCCACCAGGACTGTTAATAACTTCTGTCGCTTTTCATCCTCATTTGTTGTTTGGGAAGATGCTCAAATTATTTAACTTGCAGCGACTGGTTTTACTGCTGTCTCTTATCCAAGCCCAGGCACATATTGGTGATTTCTGATCTGCAGCTGGCATTTCATAAGCGCAATATAAGCAGTACAAGCCTTGAACACAAGAAAGTCAAATCTCGTGAACCTATCAGCATAGCCAATACCTGCTCCTCTAAACGCATGACAAAAGGAGAGAAGGTCGTGAAGAAATCTTACGAGCTTCGTTTTCCAGCACTGGTTGGATAATATGGTTTAGCGTCAGCATTGGGAAGAAGGTGACTGTTCCATCTAGCTCATCCTGGACAAATCCATCCCACTGTGCTCCTCTGTGGTTGTCCTGAGCCTTAAAGAAAGCCGACTGTCCACTCATAAGGGGTGTGTCTTTTCTTGGAAGTTTTTTCACATAGGACTTCCTGACACAGCTTACTTAAGAAAGGTGTTTTCCAAGGCTGGCTCAGCCTGCAGTTATTTCCTCTCTGTCATAGCAGCTGTCCATTTCCTGATTTACACACAATTCCACTTACCACAGTTCATGACTGAGGAGCTGGAAAAAGCAAGGTGTTATTATTACCTGTAGCCTTGAAAAGCTGCTGCTTTATGTCCTGAAAACCCTACAAATCCAGAGAAGTAACTTTATTCTCGAGGTTTAAAAATTATGTATTTTTTTTAAGGCGTGACAGCCTAGACAGGTTTCCTTTAATTCATACATGTAACTGTAAGAAAGAGCCAAGCTGTCTAGATTACTAAGAACAAAACTGATCATACCTCTAATTATGCAAATTAGAAACTTAACAAAGTATCCTTTTATTCTTATAAGCAGGACTTTTTTCCTCATGTTAAGCAATGAGATAATGAGTTTAACATTAACTTCTCTCCAGCAGTACAGAGCTGCTGTACAGCAGACATGGGTGTCAGGAGGACCCTTTAAGCAGTACTCTGAATTCTGAGTCTTCTCACCACTGCCTGGTTCAGGGCTGCACTGAGCCACCTCCCAAAGTAACCAGGACTTTGCCTTGGGTCCTTCTTAAGCACCAGCTCTCCAGATGTGACAGGAGCAAAGCACTCACTATGTCACTTATGAACACTTTGATATGAATGATAATTAAATCCTGACTTGCATTTCAATAACCTAGAACATGACTTAGCAGGAAAGGGAACAAGCTGTGCTCAGGTGGGCAACATACCATGTGGCACCAGGGAAGAGGCTTCAGCAGGAATAGTGAGATCAGTCCCACCTCACCTTAGTGGAACCAAACTAAGCCCATGACCGTGTTACAACAGGGAAATTGGTTTCAATTGCCACTCAGTCCTGGTTTGCTTCCTGCATTCCTTAGTACTATTCCTATGTCTATGTTCACGCATTTCTACTGGCACAGAAATTATTTGCTGCAGAGTATCTACTATTGTCTAGAGCACTACACTGTGGGAGAATCCTGACCCATTGGCAGAACCAGCTCTGAATGGAGAATCTGGGGGCTTTTCTGTGTCAGTCAAGGCTAGCCACATAGCCCTGAGTGTGCCCCTCTTTTACAGTCCTCAGTATTCCCTTGAAATAAATCCAGAAAGAGACAGAAGAGACAGAACTTAAAGGCAGGGAGTAAGACCCAAAGTTTCTTCTAACATGCCACATGTCACATACTTTGCTCCCAGCCTGTGACTGGTTTTGGAGAATAATCTTTTGGAGAAGACTGCTGGTCCTCTTGACTGTTAGACTGGGAAAAGCACTTTTTATGTATTTAAGAAGAAAATTCATATGCAGGGAAGAGCAGACATCAAAGGAGCATGTTTGGACATTTTCTCCTCCTGTATCCTGACCTTCATATAAAGGCCTAAACCCATGCCAAAGCATGGAAATCTTGTCCCAGTTTTTTATCATTCAGTACATAAATAGTGACATGGAAAAATCAAGCAACAGATAAAGACGCAAAGTATTCTTTGGTATAACATGCTTTTATGTAAGCTAGCTCTCAGCTAAAAATAAATACCTGATGAACTTCTATCCATGTATACTGCAGTCTTTAGAAGCTGTTCCGTTCCACTTCAGAATTCATGCAACAGGGAACCATATACTAAAAACTCATTGCATTGCCACCCTGAATTAGACCTGCACTATATCCCTTTCTGTAGATGGGGGAGATGAAGCCAAGATGAATGAGCAGCAAAGAGCAATCCTGAGAGGAGAATCTACATTTCTGATGGCAACCCTCAGTTCAGAACTTAAGCAGTTGACAATGCTGTTGCTTACACGGATGTTTAAAATAGTTACTCTGTGCACCTAGGAGAGATTTACCATGCCAAGTTTCCACAAATACAAAAATGCTGCCAATGCTATCCAAACAATATCTACTCTTAAAGAAGTTGACTGACAGACTGTTACCTACTATCTAAGTGCAAGGTGAAGGCTTCTGTCAACAGTTAACATACATACACAATCCTCAGCTGAGAGTGAGATACATTAGTTTTGTATTTTCTGTGAAGGTCACAATAAAGTGTCCTCTTAAAAGCTTTCACTTTGTACACAGCAACAGACTGCTTACCATTCAGAATAATAAAAAATAAAATCTTGAATTGTGTTTTGTTTGTAGTTCCCAGTGAATAGGGTGGGGGAAGCAGGCTCAGGAACAATCGAAGTAGTCATCTATCTCTGGCAATAACTGCTGGTCATGTTGAAAAAGCAGTAGGGATTTTGCGCCTTTAAAGCCAAACAGCGGATATTGTCCAAGACACGGCTTAAAGTAGGCAGCAGTCTTACACACTCTTGTGCCATGCTCTGACGCTACTCAGCAGCTTAGAGAAACAGGGACAAACTTAATGTGATAGGAAGTTTCCATGCATGGAGGTCTGCTAAGAGTAAAAGGACCCTTCAGCCTTGTGCTCCTCCAGGAATGGACTTGAGGAATACGGATGACTACATCCTTGCTACCTCTGGCTGCTCTGATATGTGATAACACTGAACAAAACTTGGAGGTCTTGGTGACTGAGGATGATTTTTACTGCACTAATAAATCCATCAGTGCAGTATAATCTCATTCAACGCTTTATCATAAAAATGTCTATTCTTTGAAACAGGTGAAATGTGGCAGTGAAGGTATTAGAATTCAATTTTAAAAAACACTTTCTGTGAGCAGTCCTTTGGATGTGAATGGTTAGACTTTTTTTTTAAAGGTCCTTCCAAACCTAACTGATTCTATGATTCAATGTCCCAATATTCTGGTACAATAATCTGAGGTGGGTTAGTGATAGGTGTAAAAGGAGACTTGGCACGTCAGAACTGCAGCAAGGTGCCCACACAAACAATGATCAACTGCTGGATTAAACAAGCTGCAGACACAGCCTGTGAAACGCATCGGGCAGGAACTGTGCAGAACTGTCCGTTTTGACTTGACTTGCCCAAAGTCAACTGTGTGCAACCATAGTATTGCCAACCTCTCTGACATGGCCCAGGGCAAGACCCACAGCAAGGGAGCTTGGGTCCTCCCTCTACACTTTGCCACAACTGCCAGCCTCACACAGATGTTGACTACCCCAGGGCATTTCAAATGGCATGAGTTATGGGTGTTATAAGAAACAATATGAGGGTTATGGGTGTTATAAGAAGCAATATGAGCCACCTTCAGCGTGCGCTCGCAGTCCAGAAAGCCAGCTATATCCTGGGCTGCATCAAAAGGAGCGTGATCCTGTCCCTCTACTCTGCTCTCGTGAGACCTCACTTGGAATATTGTGTACACTTCTGGTGTTCTCAGCATAAAAAGAACATGGAGCTGTTGGAGCAAGTCCAGAGGAGGGCCATAAGGATGATCGGGGGGCTGGAACACCTCCCATATAAAGACAGGCTGAGAAAGTTGGGGCTGTTCAGCCTGGAGAAGAGAAGGCTGCGCGGAGACCTCATAGCAGCCTTCCAG
>WYDI02039402.1:0-25164 GCA_009867235.2 Psittacus erithacus
TATAAGGAAGAAGTTCTTTACTGTAAGGGTGGTGAGGCACTGGAATGGGTTGCCCAAGGAAGTTGTGAATGTTCCATATTTGGTTGTGTTCAAGGCCAGGCTGCATTTGGTTACTATTTCACTCTCATTAAATAGTGGAAGGGAAATAGAAACCTGCTTTACTAATATTAGGATTCTTCCACTGTGTGTGTGTTCGCATATGCATGTTAAAGTGCTGGCTAATAAAAGAAGCAGAATAGTTTCCTCTAGCTTATTATATTCTAGTATTACTGGCAAAACTTGTTTTAGGAACCAAAATGGACCAACTCTTTTCCAGATTTAAAATCTAGTAGAATGAGAGCCAATTCCCAGTTCTTAGCAAAGCTAAATGCTACTCCAAGTCACCTAGTAAGTCAGAGAAGTCAACTAGAAGACTAAAGCCTTCTCTTTCAAAGGGAAACATACAGTTCTTTGAGCACAAAATATTACACACAAACTTCTCCAATTGCATACTTCCATATTTGTTCTTACTGATTATCATGAGTTAGCAGTACTTCTAATTTATGTGCCTGGCACAGACAAAACCCCTGATCTTTCTTACCTTCTTACATGACAGTATTTTTAAAAGATGCAGATTAAGGACTTGAGCTAAAGTCTTTCTGACAAAAAAGCTTTCCCATCAGCCAGTCCTGTATAGAATGGCCTACTGCAGAAAAAGCATCCGGGCTTCCATACTGAGCTCTAAAGTATGCTGCTTTTGCTACAAGCAGCTTTTAAAATTGAACTGGACATAATTGTTTGTATGTCATTACTACAAATCCTTTTCAGATTTATAGCTGCTGCACATCAATTCTGTCATCAGAGTTTTGGAAACCAACTGTAAAGCTGGGTGTGAGCTAAGATGCACAGAGCATTTTCAGAGCACTTTGGAGGCCAACTTATGGAAGACTTTTTCCACTTTTACCATTCATTACTAAGTTATGCTTGGCCTCCATTCCCTCCTGCCACCTTCAAAATGAAAACAGTATGTTCATTATTATTCATGGAAATCCATCAGATACAGAGAAAGTATCCCTTTAGCCCCCCAACTGTTCCATTTTTATTTCTTTTGGGAAAGACTGTGCTATTCTTTGCTTGGGCAGCAATCTTATGAATTTCTGCTTTGCCACTGAATCCGCAGGAAGACAGTAATTTGCCTTGGCTTTACAGATTCTGATCTGTAGGCTAAGTAATGGTGTGGCTGTCAGCCCCCAGTAGGCTAAGTAACCATGTGGCTGCCGGCCCCAACCAAAGCACACAATATGGTGGCAGTGCCCAGCTTCCCCTCCTTTCTGCACACTGGCCCCGCGTGGGCAGCTGTCCACAGTAGAGGCAGCTTCACTCAACACACCCAGCACCTTGTGACATGAAGTCCACAGATGCTGCATGCTTCTCAGCTAGTTTAGTATTTAATATTGCGTGTTTACAGTGCTTAGTACAATATCTGTTCTTGTGGGGCTTATTGGATGTCACTCCAGCATCAATGCTTATTTCTATTAGTACTACTCCTAATTACATGAAATAAGGTGCTATGTATTGCAGCTAACTTAATTTCATTATTACCTTGTTATTCTCCTATGAGATACAGAGAAAATCCTACCTTACTTTTTAAATACCAGTAATTAAATTACATATTTGTAGTCATCCTTTTGCAAAGAAACTTGTTCTGCCTCTTTACAGAAAAGGTATTTCCATACATGTTGTCATTCTTATTTTTTCTGTCTCAATCCCCTCTTACAATTCTACTATTGCTTTTTGAGATGGCATGAGCAGTACTAGGATCAATATTCCCCATGAGACCATTCAGGGAATGACATTTTTGACAGTTATAAAACCTGCATGTTATAATTGTATGTTTTACAGTTTTGTTACACTTCTTAAGCATTCTAATGTATGTTATTTTTCAAAAGCTTTGCCTATCTTAGAGGCTTTTATTGCCATGTGTACAGTCACCTCAGAATCCTTTTCCTCAAATGAAATGGTAATTTAGAAATCCCTGAGTTACATGACAGGTTTTCTTTTTTCTAATATACCACACTTCCCAGGTTTTGATACTAAACATGGGCTTCATTTATTGCCATGCTGTCTGTTTATGCAGCTTGCTCAGTAATTCTGTATTTCCCTGCTGAAAGATTTCTTTTTGCCTTGAAGAACAGCTTGACTCTTGCAGTATGTTTTAACTGGTTTAGACCTTATCTTCGCATTTGCTCTTTGGTCACCATGCATATTTCTCCTGAGGCTCCTTTTATAACAGAGTAATGTTCATGTAAAACTTCCCTTTCTGTGTGTCTCACATTGTACACTCTTACAGCCAAAAGACGCACAGGTCCAAGTGAGCATTATGAACAGATGCAACACACGGATGCAGAAAAGAAAACTTTTCAACAAGCTCATGGAGAGGCTCTTAATCCCTTTGCTGTGAAGGTCCTGCTGCTGCCCCTCCTCAGGCTGCAGAATCCCACCTCTCTCTGAGTCTTTTATAGGTACAGCAACAAAATTGCTCAGGTGTACAGGGATGGCTGCTCTATCTGAAGTGCACTGCCTTGCCTGCACTGAAAGGGATTTAAGAGCAGCACAAAACATTTCATATGATATTTCTCAACTGATTACACAGAATAATTTTAAAGACCTTGTTTATCCCTTTCCAGAGAAACATGCTGCTATTTGTTATTCCTATCTTACCTTCGAAGATACTGCATGTGATGACACAGGAAATCAAACATGCGCATCACGCTTTGTGCAAGGTCTTTTGTAAATGCAGATTGCAAGTTATTATAAATGTGTGCACATGCATGTCTTAGAATGGAAATGTAATACATGAAAGTGATGCTCAGCATTAACGAAAATTTCAGTCCTTACTGCCTAATAGCAGAGAAAGTACGAGCTTGTGAGTTGAGCATCCTTAAACTAGGCTGTGCTTATTAAATGTCTCAAATATATCTAAAAGCCTCAGTGTAGGCATGAGGCCTGAAAAGCCATGGCTTCAGTACTCATAGCCCAGCTGAGGTCTGTCCAAGATCACATATTGACACCCAGTAGTGAAATACTCTATAGCGACAGCCAATTTACCACTTTTTTGAAGCAGGCTGAAAAGAAAATTACTGGGAAATGGGGACGAGAGAGAAAAAAATCCCTTTGCCAGACTGCGGAGAGCAATTTACTTCATCGCTTTCTTTCCTCAGCCCCGTGGGGACCTCCTGGGCCAACCGCTCCCGGTCGGCTTTGGCGCACGAGGGCCGCAGACCCACCTCCTCCCTCAGCCTCCCTCCCGCCTGCCCTAGCCCGCCACCGCGCTGGGCACCGCAGGGGCAGGCGGGGCGGGGCCGGGGCGCGGCAGCCCCCCGGGGCCCTGCGGGGCCGCGGCGGAGGTGGAGCTCCAACCGGAGCCGGCTGTCCTCTGCGGGACAGGCGGGCAGGCCGGTGGTGCTGCCGGCGCGGCTCTGGGGCGGGACACCGGGCTTCCTGCCGGCCGCGTACCTGGGAGAGGAGCTGGGGCGCCGGCCTTCTCGGGCCGACGGCATCGGCAGCAGGGGTAAGACTGACACTGGGGAGATCGACCACAGCAGCCGCAGCAGCGGCAGGAGGCGGCAGAGCGGCGGCTCGGAGCATGGAGCGCATCTGCCCCCCCCCGCAGGAGCAGGAAGCGGTGGAAGCGTGGCTGGACGATCACGGCGACTTCACGCGCTCTTACTTTGTTAGGAAAGCTACCAGGTAAGACCGGAACGGCAGTGGATAAAGGCAGACCCTTTCTTCCCAGCGAAACGTCGCTCTTCCATCAACCGTAGCTGTCTACAAAGAAAATAAAGCGATTTCCCCCTCCCCTCCTTACCAAAAGCGCAAAAACTGAAACCGAGCAGCAGCGCCAGCCCCAGCGCGGCCCTCGGGGGTCCGCAACGTCCCCTGCCCGGGGCTCGGTTTATTTATTTTGCGGTCTCCGTGGTTTAAAACAGACATAGCCAACTTCTTGCGAGTAGTGAGCAATACGTTTTCCCCTGCCCCACCAACTAAATAGAAGTATGTCGAAGCCTCAGAGAACATCTCTTCTCTTCAGGAGGGCACGTTGTGTCACTGCTCAGTAATCTCTGAACAAAGCGCTGCTCTTCAAGAGCTCAGTCGCCCCGCGGGCTCGTCACCTTTCTTGACATCTCGGCGGCCGTCGGGAGGAGGGGGCGGTGCTTTATCGCCGCGGGAGCTGACGAGCCGTGCGCGGCCGCTGGCGCTGTACGGGGAGCACTGGGGAGCCGAGCTCTGCCCGAGGAGCAGGGCGAGCGCAGCCGCTGAGGGGAGCGGGCTCCTGCAGCCGGGGACATCGCGCTGCACCCCGGGGCTGCACCCCTACTCCCCTCTCCTTCCTGCAGCCCTGGGGAAGGGCCGCAAGCGGGGTATCGCTGGCCCTGGAGGCGCGGGCAGGGGCAGAGTTCCCAGCAGGGGGCAGCCTCGCACTAGGGGCAGCGGCTTCCCGTAGAGGCAGAAGGGCAGCCTCCCGTTAGGGGCAGAGGCTCCCCGGCAGGGGGTAGCACGGCGCAGGCGGAGCTGCTGGTCGCCGCTGGGCGGGAGGGCTTAGGGAGGGGGGAGAGGCTGCGCCGGGCCTGTCCTCGGTGCTAGTTCTCAAAAAGAACCTCATGGAAGGATCTGTAAAGCTCATCTGGGCTTTTCTCTCCTGGCTTGACATGTTGCCTTTTGGGGATAAGACGAGGTATTTGCTAACCGTTGTCACACTTCGGCAGTGGGACTTCAAGTTGAAATCGAGTAAATTCCTCTATTTTTAGAAGTGGAGTCAGGTTTCCATTTTGAGTATTTTCCGATAAACAAAGCAGCGGGGATGCAGAGCACCGGCGGTCTGCAGCTCCCACGGTACATCTTAGCTGAGAGCTCGAGTTAGTAAGTCTTCTGGCTGGTTCCTCGCACAAGCTTCCCTCCTCTCTGCTCTGCTCTGCTGCTTCTGAGCCGCTGGCACCATCTGCTCACCGATGCTGGCTTCCTGCTGTCCCAGATGACATAGCAGGGCTGGCTGGATGCATTCAGAGCGGGGTTTTGCTGCTGCTCCTTTCTGCATGGGATGGGGTGGTAAGAAGAGAAATCCCCATTAATAATTGATTCGTAGCAAGCTTGAAAGCTTCAGGGGTCACCTGCTTTCTTGTGACCATCTGTCATGCAGTCTCCTCTCTTTCTTAGGTTCATTTAACATAAAAGTAATAAAGATGCCGTTTAAAATGTCTTTAATGTTGGTGGTTTTTAAAAGCTGTGCATAGGTGTCGGGTGCATAGATGTACGTAGTTGACCTTGATCTTCTCCAGAACAGTAGGGCATGGTGTGTAGTTGAAGGGTAGATTGTTTGCCCAAGAAATAGGGTGTTAGCAGCTTTGAGGAGTTGCATTTTATTAGTTCAGTCTGTCACGCTTCCTTTGGAAACTGGAAGTAGCATTAAACAAATAGGAATGCTAATTAATAGTACGCGCTGTGTCAGATTTGTTTCCCCACGGACTCACGGAGAGGCTTGGTTAGTCTTTTCTTTTTTTCTTCTTCCTTTTTTTTTTTCTTTTTCTTTTTTTTTCTTCCTTTTTCTTTCTTTTTTTTTTCTTTTAATACTGAAACACAGTTTGCTGTTTGTGTGGGTCCAAAACAGGCAGTGGTCACAAATACAGTTTGGGCATGTTTCCGTGATAGCAATGCTCTCAGTTCTTCAGGAAAACTGTTGACTTTGCGTTCTTGCTTGGCCACAGTTCTAGGATGTTTTTGAAGTGATGAAACATTGCATTTGTCTCAAAAGTCTCTTCTGTGCTGTCTTGCATGGAATGGTTTGGAGTGGTTTTTGGATTTGTTTGTCCTTATGGTATAAGTAGAAAACTATAACTAGATTTTATCCACTAAATGCTGTAAAGCTGAGCAGTTTGAAGGAATTGATGTCGTTTACAAAAGGTTTAATGTGCTATACTGTAGTGTTATTTAGTACATGAAAACGTTTAATGCTAAATGTTAACATTTCATGTTAAATGCCCAAACATTTAATGCTGCGCTTTGTTTTAGTGGAATCCTTCTACAACGGCAATACATTGAACAAAGACTACGCTGTTAATGTTTTGTCACTTGGCATTATGTTTGCTCTGTCAAGTTAAGCAGAGTTTTTTGAACTAGTTTCAGCTGTTTTCTAGCCTTAATTTACTGCTTTTTAGTTTTTATTTTGCTTCATAATATGCCAAAGTCTTCATGGGTGCTAAAAGCAATAGACCAAAAGGAGAGTTAATTTGGTACCTTTCAGAGCACAGAGGCATATTCTACTTCATACTGCAAAGCACAATTGCAAATGGATAGTTTCTGTTTCTCAAATATTTATACGCAGGATTAGGAAAAGATGACCGGTGCAGCTGTTTACTCTGGAGTAATACAAGCCCTTTCCACTGATAGTAATGAACTTTGAATCAGAGCCTAGTTTGGCAATTTTATGACAGGTATTATTTTTTTTCTCTGCAACTAATTAATTCCAATAGTGTTTTATACAGTAGTTCTTTTGTTAATTCCCACAAAAAAATGTTTTAATTAGGTGTCTAAATAATGCTTAAAAAAGAATGCTTTGGGTGCTCTTATGCTGCAGATTTGTTTGTTGGTTTTGTGGGTTTTTGTGGGGTTTTTTTTTAAATTTTTTTTTAAGTATAGGGGTCAGATCATGTCATGCAGTCATAGAATAGTTCTATTTCTTTTAAATGGAACCTCTTGTTCTATTTTGCATCCGTGATATTAGTATCAGTTTTCATGGTTTAGATAAAAATCGTATTTTCTGTCAAGGTGGCACTTCAAAAGAAAACATTTATTTTCCTTCACAGTTAGCTTGTGTTTAGCTATTGTTCTTAACTTGATACCAATTAGAAAAATCCATATTCTGGATTATTTGGGAGAAGGGCTGCAGGTTGTCTACTTAACAAATTTGTTTCTGCTTTCCTCCTCTCCCCTAAAATGTGTTGTAGAAAAAAAGTATATGCTTGTATTTTGATCCTGCAATGCCTCGAGTTTGATAGCATTTACAGGCGGGCCGCAACAGTGCCTTCCTCAAGTCTCTGGTGGCTAAGTGCACTGACATATTCTGCAGTAAACCTGTGGTGACTGACTTCCACCTGTACAATGCAAGGTTGCAATCCTACAAGCATATAATCCAGGAGAATAGCTTTACACTGCTCCCTCCTTTGGGAAGAATAAACTGTGATCCCTTGAGTAGGAAGTGACAGAATCAGTTATTACTTTATTTTGTAGGAGGGGTACAAGTGAAATACAGTGATAATATATCAAGAGCTGTAATTCATTCGGTGTTATTACAGTATGATCAAAGTGCAGAAAAGCAAAGAGGAAGTATGTCACCAGCACATGCTGGTGACCAGCTGAATTCGGTTGACTGATAGTGTGTGCTGATTGACAAACCTGGCTGGAGAGTTTGGTACTGCATGATTAGGGTTCCAGCTTTTTTAAATACCTAGCTCCTACTAAATTTTAGCTATTTATTTTATTTCTTCTTTTTTTTTTTCTTTCCCTAGCGCCTCTTGCTATTTTTTTCCCCTTCCAAAGTTCTAGAATTGGCTATAATGGTTTGACTTCCTGGAAAGCAGAAACATTTTGAAGTAAAATGATTCTTCTTTTAGATTGTGTTTTATGTTTACCCAGCTGGTTATATAGCTCTTTGTAGCTGCTGCTACAAATATAATTGTTCTAACTAGACACTATAAAGTCATGATTTTTTTTGTGACAAAATTGTACTGCATTTATGGCTGAATCAACATTCTTTTGGTTTTCCTGAAGTTTTATCTTTTTATGTTTCTTTCAGAAAAACAATCTATGCATTGTCATGTTCAAACATAGTACTTGTTTTAAACCCCTATGGAATACTTCTGCATTTCTAACATTTTGTTTGTCCCTACTCTTTAAAATATGGGAGTGATTTTCTCTTAGTGCTCTTTGAGATCAGAAGCAGCACACTGCCAAAGTAGCCAAAATAAAAGTTCTCTCCTTGATTAGTGGCAACTGCAGTTGCAGTTTTTGTTTGGTTTCCTAAATGTATGTATGCATGATAGATACAAATTGTTAATCTACGTCTTGTATGCCTTTCACTGGAAGTAAGATTATTTGATTGTAAATACATCTTGGCTTATTAGCAGGGTTGGGAAATATTTACAAATGAATAAAGGTGGGTTTGTATTTGGAAAAAGAAATGTCCTTAACAGCATGGTACTTCGTAGTGCTTAATTTAGGATTCCAGAAGTGGCATTTACTGGAAAACTGTACTTTGCTGGAATACAGAGATCGTACAACTTGAATATATCAATTACATTTATTACTTTGGAAAAACTCAAGTACAGTTGTTTGGGTTTATTTTCTTCCTGATGGCAGGTGGACAACCAGTTTGTAATGTGCTGTCTAAAGTACTAAATTATTTAGAATATTTGCCTTCTAATCTCTGTGTCTAGAGGGCTTTTAAAAAAGGTCTTTCATTTTGAGCCAGCTATTTGAAGTTCAATCTCATAAATATTATATGTCATATGCATGATGTTATTGTTTTATTTGGTAATATACATGTGCTTAAGTTTTTTTGTAACTGAAAGAAAATTAATTTTTGGAGTAAGTGTGTGAAGATTTGGATTTTCAAAGACAAAGCTATTGAAGATTTTCTGCATTGAAGTGCGCTTTGGCCTGTATTTTTATTTCATCCTTCATGATCTTAGTAAGTAGGCAGTGGGGTTTTTTTAACTTCTGTGATTGAAGGACCATTAACAGTTTTCTAGGAGAGGCACAGAGTCCTATGGAAATTGTTCAAATATGCTGAAAGGGGCCTTGCTTTTCTAAGTTACCTTGAGCAAAGCATGTACAAGAGGACTGCAGACCACTGATTCTTTCAACCATGGCTTGAAAACCACAGGAAGTAGTGGTGTTAATGCAGGGATCAGAATATTTTCTCCCACTTACTTGGTTTCATTAGATGCTTACAGAGCTTTTCCAAGAATGAAGTACAGAAAAAAAATTGATTTCTGTGAAGTCTTGGAAAGTTTTCTTGTTGGTTTAGCGATCTCCATTATTGTACCACTTACAAATAAGGTGTCTATGTCTCTATGCCTTTCTTGATAACTACAAAGTATTAAGATCCTTCCAGAATATTTTGAACTCCAGATTCAAAAGCACTCAAGAAGGTAAGGAATGTTACTCACATTCATGAAGTTGTAAATGTGATTAAGTATTTTTGGCATTTATTCTTGGAAATAAAGCTAGTTATGTGCTGGATTATTTTGGAAACACTCTCTAAACCAATTACTATAGACTGAAGAAACTGTCATTTGAGAAATGATAAAAAATCACTTACTAGCTTACTAGCAATTTACATCTTTAATTCCTCAAAAGCTGAACTCCTACACAGAAATTTTGGTGTGAAGATACGCTAGTCAGCAGATAGTACTGAGCAGTTACAAAGGAGAATGTGCTTTCACTACATAACATTTGCCCTAGGTAATAAACAAATGTGCATGCACAATACATGAATTAAAGTACAACTGGTAAACCTCAGAGAACAGGTACAATGTAAGATGGGGTGAACTACTTTAACAGTTAATCTGTCCTTTTGCCTTCTGTAATTTCAGGGTAACTTTGTTTTCGTATTATAGTACTTTTGATAATGTCAACAGCGTTTGAAATCTCATTTCCATTTTTTTGCTCTTACTAGGAACACTTTAGAGGACAGGGTCAAATTTCTGGCAGCTAGGAAGATAAGTGGAGCTGAGGCATACATTGCCTCTGTGGGTGATGAGAAAGTTCGATACATATCTTGTATTTCTAAGTTGTAGAAGCTCATGAAAGATTTCTGTTGGGCATCTGTTGATGAAGCATCGCGTGAGGAGGAAATTCATGTCTGTGTACAGGATTAGGACCAAGACCACATATATAAAATGAAAATACTGATGAGCCTAACTTTGAGGCTGAAGTGAGACTTTCTTAATGTGGGGACATGGTGCTAGCTCTCTACACAAGGACATAATGAGTGATACATCAGCTGTGATGTCTTCAGGTCAAATGAAGTGTATCGTAGCCTGTGTTCATGCCTATTTGACTGGTAGATTAAAGCTCAGTTATGAGACTCAAGAATTACAAACAATTTGAGACAATGCTACATTCTTGATTTGAACTAATATGCTACCACCTATTTTCATTTTCACCATTAAAGAGGAAGCATTTTGCTTTTGTCAGGAATAAATATAATTAATAAAATGACAGAATACAAGTCTGTCCCTTACTGGCAAAGAAGTATATATGCAATTACATGGAATGCTTTCTCATTTATACATTTATATAATGTACTTGAACACAACCAAAAGGGGGAAAAAAAAAAAAAAGGAGGGGGAGCATGAAATGCAAACCCAGCTATTTACGAAGTGCCAGAAAAGAAGGCCAGCTCAAGTGGCCCTTGTGGATAACTCAATGGCTGTAATTTTATATTAGCTCTAGCACTGAAAATATAGCCACAAAGTATATTTGTTTAGTAAAATATATATTTTCTCATTTATTTGTGCATTATGTTGAATTCAGCCCAGTGCTGAGAGCCATCCTAAAGCCTCTGCACCACTTAAGTCCCACTTAACCCCTATTTTAGGAATTTAAATGAAACTGAAGTGGTGCCTGACTTAAATGAAGTCTCAAGGCAGGTGTGAACTTAACTTTTAATCCATCTTTTCACTAAAACCGTCAGCATTGTTCTGTTGCTTTCCACAACAAAATCATTAGGTACATAGTTATTTTTAATTCTTTTGAGCTTGGAACAAGAAGCGCAAAAATAGGAGGAGAAATAAAGGTCATGTCTTAGAATTTGACCTTCAGTCCCCAAGAATTCTCTCTGTCTTTATAGTGTGAGTAGAAAGCCCCTTATTTGGAGGAAAGCTTTTTTGTGAAAAGCTAAACTTACAGTTTGGCTGTTAAAGAAAACTTGAAAATAAGCAAGAATAGCCTGTTAGTAGTAGTCCTCCATTTCAAATACTTTAGCTTCAAATAATAAAGGAACCTCTGCCTCCTATTTTAAAAAATGAGTGTTCAGACAAGATTGTTTCATAGTTCTAAAAAGTTGTATTTCACTCTTTCACGAGCGTGGTTTGAATCAAGAATTACAGTTCTTAATTTAGATCTGTATTCAAACAGAAGTAAGTCAGGCCACTTAAAATGTTAAAAGTTAAATGTATGCTTATATATTTGACTGCATTGTGCAAAAAAAATGACACAGACTTTTAAGTTACGCTTTGTCTTTAAAAACTGTTTGCCTACCACTGTTATCAATAGCATTTCCAGTAATTACAATTGGAAAGGTTTTAAGGAAAAACAACTGTTGACTTTGTCAATCTACTTCTTTAGTTTACTTGAAAACACTTAATTTACAGTCAGTTTACTATTCCCATCTATTGAGGCCTTACACAGTTTATTTAAACCTTTCCATGGCCAGAGGGGAAACAAAAACACTTAAAACATGATTGTGGAATAGGATGTACTGGCGAGAAAATGGGAAGGCAAGTATAATATTCAAGTGACACTGACTTTCAAACTCATTTGTTAAAACTGAACAGTTTTCGAGCTGTTGCTAATGCTTCAAATAATTTCTGTGTCAAGATGTGGAAAAGAAATTTGAAGACATCTAGTGGTTATTTTAAGGAAAGCAACTAAGAAAATAATTATGAAGCCGAACTTGAAATATTGTTGATTTCAACATTGACAGGATTAGGCCACAGGAATTCAGATACTTGAAAGTGGGTGTTTTCTAGTAGGCAAGTTTGGATTGAATCCGTCTTCTGAAATGTGTCTTCAGTAGCTGCTGGTTTGCATGACAAATTAGCAAACAGGCCACACAGCTGCTGAAAGGTTGCACATTATATATATAAAATACTTATGAGCAACAGAGAAAATGGGAATTATTTATTGTTTCGCTGAAAGCTACTTATTACTACTTTTATGGTACAGTAATTATTATGCATTCTTTGTGCAAGATAAGTAAGGTGCAGTCTACTGTCATTGCTGCACTCATTTTCTCCAAAGATACCACATACCTGCTACGGGTTCACATTGCTGTGATCTTACGTATGTAGTACGGTTACATGTGGGAGCAATATAATTATAATCTGGCTGCTACTTTTTAAGGATCTTTACTGGTTTGGTTTTGTTTGGGTGTTTTTTTCAAAAGTATGCTTTGTGTTTTCAAGGTAATCACAATGAAGAAAAGGTGAGTACAGTAAATTATTTAATATTCCCAGTGTGTGAGTAGAATTAATAATTAGTGTCAGGTCAGCATGGTTTGATACATACAGCAGAGGAAATAAAGCAAGATTCTCACCAGGTCGCAGACCTGAAGACTTCAGGTCTGCTTGTGCTGTTCTGTGTGACTTGGCTCAAACCATGTTGCTTCTTTGTTTCTGTGTTTTTTCACTTAGTGATTTTCTATTTTTGTTGCCTATTCATACTGAAAACTTCCTGCTTTAGAGACAGGTCTACTTTCTGTACAATGTTTAACCTGTCAGGGCCAAAGAGTCTTAATTCCTCTGAAGTTTCTGAGTTCTCATGGAGTGCAGATAATGTGCATATATATACAGTGCATATGTGTACAAGTATTACAGAGGGGAGGATCACACAATTTTTTTTTCTGTACATGTTTTACCTGACATTGTATTTTGATTCCACTCTCATCCCTATCTCTTCAAAATTCCTTTCCAATTTTGGAATCTGCTGATGAGGTCCCCAGCCAAATTCAGCAGTCACTATTGTCATGCTCCTTTGAAATTTTATAGGGTGTTTTATACAGGAAAGACTGGATTTAGCTGATGGAAATGACTAAAAAATGGTTACTTCATATGCAACTATTTCTGTTTATGAACTCTGGGATAAATTACAGTTTTCTCTGGCGGAGGCTCACACTGCAGTAAAGGTTCATAGTACAGTACAGGATGCATGCAGCTCATCAGGAATGGATGCTGATGCCTCAACATGCGACATCTCAACATGCAGCAATTGCTGTGCTGGGATGGAGACATTGCATTGGTTTCAGCCATCTGGGTAGATCACTGTGGGTCAGTATCTGCTCCTGTTTAATACACTCCTGCAATTTCTAAACTTAATTCTACAGCAAGCATCTTGTTCTTACAGTCAGGTTTTGACCATGTCAGTGCCTAACTGAGGACTATTTATATGAATAGAATAGCCCCATGTGTTCCGTTTCTTCCTGCAGTCCTTTAAAAATAATGTCTTAGTTAATAATGCATAGCACTTGTTACTCATATCCAGTAACCTCACTTGTGGTTCAGTATGTGTCTGGTATGTATCTGTCAAGGCAACTCTGTACTGAGAAAGTAGTTGTAGTAACAATACTCTTCTTGTCATGCATTGTTAAATAGGATTGAGTAACAACAAGCAAATGTATGTCAAGTCTTTGATGGATTTTAAATAGTCTGAATACATCAGTTAATGAGAAATGCTAGTTTTTCTATCCGCATGTGAGTAAAATAGTTTCCTTGTTGGAAGAGGCATTCAGTAAAGGTCAGTGAACACTGTTCGTATTCCAGCTGAATTTGAATGGCTTTCCTGTTGCCCAAATAAAAATGCCTAAATGCGTGGAAGTTGAAAACCATGCTTTAAACAGTATAGTTAAGGATTTGTTGTTGTTAACCTACAGAGCTTTTTGAGAATTGCCCTCTATGTTGGCAAGTTATTGGACTATCATATAAGAGACGTTAAAGGGGACAGGAATATGTTACTCTGAATTATGCAGCTCCACATATAGTTCTGTTCAATGTCAAAGTGCTTCATAAATAGTGCAGATACCTAACAAATAGTCAGTTCTTATGAAAGAAATGTAATTACTTTCATGTAAATGATTTTGCAGCTATGTTCCACATCCTTCAATAACCTCTATAAAATAGAGAAATGAATGTTTATTTTCCATAGTAAATTCAGCGTAAAAGAGAGCTAGGTGAAATGACAGTGTTGTATATTCTCCTTTACTCATGTGTAAATAAACAGTCATTCAGATTGCTCTACAAATAGCTGTCACTCCACAATAGTACAGGTTCACCCGTGTGCATTTTCAAACATGCCTAGACAAAGTATACAGCTTCCTATGCCTAGTCACTTGGCGTTTTAGAATGCTCACCATTGATACCAGGCTATTACATTTACTTTTAAACCTTGTACATTAATGCCAGTCCTTGATGCTGAGAAAAAAGTCAAGTCAGCACACACACTCAGAGAACTGGGTCAAGTCACAAACCTTCTTTTACAGCTAGTAATTATTCTCTACCTACCTTCTGGTATCTGAGGCTTCAAACACACCCAGCTCCCATTTTCAGGTTCTTTTCTGCAGCCTTTATGCTAAATTTTGTGTAGAAAAGGCTAAGATCTCCAGGTAATTGCTATTCTTGAGGAGAGGAAGGTAAAACAAAAACAAACCTCATACAACATAAACATAACACATACGAGGACAAAAAGTATCAGCACTGATTTTAGAGATTGTACTGTGTTTACTTATTAACGTCTGCATTTTAAGCTTTTCATTTTTCCTAATGATACTTTTGGTCATTTTCATCACAAATTTTGATTCTGCTTTCTCAGTTTAATAAATGAAAATCCCAAAGATTATCAAATGCTAGCTTCTTACTTTGACTGTCATTGAAACAGCTTTTGCAAATGTGATATTGCCCTACGCAAACTGTGTATTTCAGTAATACACGGCCACAGTCTCCACATGTAATATTTATCCTGTTTAAGTACTATAAAGTAATCTTGTTAAAGTCAAAGTTAAATAATATATAATTGCTCTTTGTGCTTTTTTTATGGTGCAGAACATTCAGGTGAGGTAACTCCACAAAAAATACATATTCCTACTGTAATAAGGAAGGATCATTGGTAGGTTTTATTAATATACTTAAAAATCAGAGCTTCCTTTAAAAATAAGTAGCTAAGCAATGAACCAAAACTCTTTCCAGAATAACAGTGGAATTCATTGTGTTCTCTGGCACCATGTTTCCAGTAACTGGACTTGCTTTAGATTGCTGGAAAATTTATAATAGATGCTGATTGAGGTATATTATTGCTGCAGCAAGCACTGCTCCAGGAGCTTCATGGAAAACGTGAAAACATGAGATGAAATCCTAGCTCTGCGGTGGGCAAAGCTCCCACCACCTTAATTGTGTCCAGCTTTTCATTCAGTGGTTTTGGACTCATCAGAAGATCTGCAAATGTCCTGTGTGAGCATACTGACCAGTCAGCCTTGAAGATCACTGGGGCTATAAATGATACTGTGTACATAAGGTTTTGCATGATCAGGACCACAGTGTGCAGAGAGAAGCCAAAATAAAGAATAGGCTGTCATCCATTTATTTGGAGTTGCACTTGTGTGAATAAGACTAGAATCTGGTTTTGCAATGCTATGCTTAGTGATACTTAACCTCAGTCAGACTTCTTGAGGGGAAAAAAATTACCAGGTAGCTAGCACTGAAGTGGAATGGGTGCAATAACATGACTTTCCTTTGCCCAGGTGCTGCTCTTACGCTCACGCGTTGTCTCAAATCAATTCAGTTTCCCATAGCATGTTTGCCTACAGTTGAGAACTTCAAATGATACGTGCTTGCAAAATCTGAACAACTGTTTCAAACCTTCCTAATAGAAGACAAGCAAGTTCCCTGTTGTAGATTGCATGCTAATAAAATTATATTGATGGACTTTAGATTTTACTCGATTATTTTGAATTTAATGGTTAATTACTTGTATTATTGCATTCTACAGCATAGATGAAGCTGTTCTGTAAGGAAAAAAAGTACAAGTGCTTTTCAGGCTGAACATATGTTGATGCATGTAACTGATCAGTAGCTGACTAACCTGAATAATTTCCATGGTTTCATCCAGCTTCACTCTTGAAATTCCTGTGGTCAGCTGAGCAAATAAAAAATACCCAAATTTAAAACATGACCACCATAAAGTTTTCCAAATGATAAGACTTTTAATAGGATTTTTGCTGTTCATAGGCCCATACATTACGTAATTCAGAAAACAAACATTTCTTCTGAAAGTCAGTCATATGCTCTGAGAAATCCTTGACAATGAGTAAATGAAATAAAAAGCCCTGTATTAAACAAACAAAACCGAAGAAAACAAAAACAAACCATCACCACCAAAAAAAATCCCCACCCAAAAACCAAAAAACAAACCACAAATAAACAAACAAAAAAACTCAACAGATTTTTGACAAGAAAATCTTATGGTGATAAGAAAAAAGTATACTCATGTTATTTATGATATGTGCTTATGAATAATTCAAGATATGCTGTACTTAGTTATTGTGATGAGCATATTATTAGGGTTGACATTTAGTGCTAAGTTTATTTGAGAAATAAATACTAGAGTTTAGTTAAAAACTATAGTTCAATAGCAAACTCTTCAAAAGTGTAATTTTGTAGGTACTCAGTATTTTGGGTTGAGTAAGGCATGAGTTTCATCCGCAAGGAAAGGAAAGAGGAGAGATGCATGAAAACAGCCTGTCTTTTCATTATTTTGAGGGGGGTTGAATTAGAAATATTCATATTCCTGCATGACAGTTTTCAAGCAAAACTTTGTGCTTTGAGTCAAAACAGCATTTTTCATTAACCCTGAGAGAGCAGAGGAAGTTAACATAAAAACAGTGTATAGGTGACATAAAAATAGCAGGGGCTGCAGGTGATTTGACAGAGACAATTAAGGTTCAAAACTGACTTTTTAAAAGTTAGGAATGGTCTAGAAAATCAGAATTAAACTAGGAAGTTTTGTCTTCATATGAATATGTATTCATCGTACACAGAAATCCAAATCTTAGCAATGGTATGGACCGGAACTTTTCAAGTGCAAAATTACAGTGTAAACTTCCTATGTATATCCTGACAGCCACAGTGTAAGGAGTCTTCCTCTGCCCTGTTCAGCTATTTCCTTCAGGCAGAAATAGCTTCCTTTTTATGGGGCATAAGCCATTACTGCTGAATCTAGGCTAACAGCTACATAAAATATGAGAATATTGATATAGGGGAACACTAAAGGTGCATTCATATCCACTGTGTGAAAAGGTCTAAAGTTACTATCTTTGCAGTGTCCTCCTCAAATATGTGTTAGTTCCTGAGGACTTTTAACCTGCACCATTCACTGTGTTTTTATTTTTGTTTTACAGAGAAATGGTTAATGCATGGTTTGCTGAGAGAGTTCACACCATCCCAGTCTGCAAGGAAGGAACCAAGTCCCAGAGTGAATTCTGTGCTTGTCGCCAGCCTGTCTGTGCCGAGACCACCAACCCTGGGGCCCCAGTGAGGAAAATCTCTGCTTCTGAATTTGACAGACCCTTAAGGCCGATTTTTGTCAAGGACTCAGTAGGAGCAGTGAGCTTCCTCTCTGGCTCTGAAAAGAAGGAACAGATGCCTCTGCAATCTCCAAGAATTGAGACCAGTGCAGGGGATCAGTGCTCAAGACTATTAGAACTTGTGAAAGATATTTCTAGTCACTTAGATGTCACAGCACTGTGCCATAAAATTTTCCTACATATTCATGAGCTTATAGCAGCTGATCGCTATTCCCTCTTCTTGGTCTGTGAGGACAGCTCTAATGAGAAATTTCTTGTAAGCCGACTGTTTGATGTGGCAGAAGGCTCTACCCTGGAAGAAGCTTCCAACAGCTGCATTCGCCTGGAGTGGAACAAAGGCATTGTTGGGCATGTGGCAGCTATAGGTCAACCTCTGAACATCAAGAATGCCTATGAGGTAAACCAAGAAAATTTATCTTGAACAATTCCTGAAAAAAGAAAAAGCCGTATCATCAGCTGTTGTGATATTGCTATTTTAGGTACATGTATTTGGACTTACAGTGACTTACACCAGTCAAGATGCAAACCTGATACCATGCTTTTGGTTAGAATGTATGTATAATAGATACATGCTTATACAGAAATATGTAGCTATGACTAGCTAACATCAAAATAAATTATATAAGTTTGACATTAACAATCAGGTATCAGCCCCATCTGAACCTGCTAAATGCACACCAGTATTGCATTTTATCTTCGGACACTTAAATGATTACATTTCTGCTTGTGTAAGGACGTAAGATGCTTCTGCACTAAAATGAATTAAATTGTGAGTGTAGTTGTCTGCAAAACTGGAGTACTGTGACTAAAAATACTTCAGAGAATTCTATCATACCTGAGATACAAAGAATAGGAGCTGAATAACCAAGAACCAGGTAAAGAGTTTGAACTCTATAGAGGTCTCCCAAATGCAATGGCACTCTGCAATTTGAGTTATTTAATATAAAGCCAGATGAAAAAAGGAAGAGAATCCAGTACTGGGAGAGGATACCTCTTACATTTCAGCTCAACATCTTTTCATTCAAGGCTCTTTGGATATGCTCATATTGTATTTTGAATTTAGGGAAATTTTAATTAACTAATTAATAAAGGCACAAAGAGCTGAAAATTACTGCTTCATATTTCAGTTAATCTGAGCATGTTTACAGAACTAGATAACGTTACTGAGTGGATTTTTCAGAAGCAAAAAAGAGCACTTTGATTTTATATGGGATTATTTTCAATGCTTGTTTGCTGTCTCAGAAACTGTCTGAAAAATTGCTAAGTGCATGCTTCCAGCAGGACATCACCTGTACTGATGGTTTAAAAGTTCATTCTTGAATTGGGTCCATCATGCTCAACTTGAAATTATTTACCAGAGAAAGAACATCATCCTTTAAAAACAGCCTGTTTTATTTTATTAAGTATTAAAAAAAAAAAATAAAATCTGAACTTAATAACAATACCCCATTGAAAAAAAAATGAAACAAGCACTCTCTGGTGAAAGCAAAAACACTAACCACCTTAATGAAACTTTGTTCCTTTGTGGACTTACGTCTTTCAGTGTGTTTCTGTAATTTCTTCTTGATGATAAAAGCTATACCAGGGATGTTTAGTCCATGTATACGTTTATTATAATGATGGTCCAGGCTTGAAAAAGGCTTCTCCTAGAGTTTGGGTGTTGTGGGGTTTTTTTCAGTTCTTTCTGGCTGCTACATTTATCCACAGGAAATCATGTTCCACATACATGCTTTTTTGTTGTTTTAACACAGTGATAGTAACAACTTTATATAATTATTAGCTAGCAAGGGAACCTTTGTTATCCTGGGTAACATTTAAGTCAAGTATTGTACTTTTCTTAACCTTTAAACCAGGAAAGAAAAAGAACTGGTCTGTAGGCAAGTAGTCAAATAATACTGTTTTTTTCTTTTTCTTGTACCAGGATCCAAGATTCAATGCAGAAGTTGACCAGATCACGGGGTATAAGACTCAGAGTATTCTCTGTATGCCAATAAAGAATCACAGGGAAGAGGTAAGTTGCAGTATTGAGATTACTTCATATAATACTGTTTTCAGATATACTAATGCTTTAAACTTCTATTAGCTGGCAGTCATTGTCTTACAGTATAAAACCATCCTTTTTTTTTTTAAAAGACTGTTTATGTTTGCTTGGAATTTAATAATATCATATCTTGTTCAGTAATGTAAGCCAAAGGGAATTGTCAAGAAGAGTTTAATCCCAGATGCAGAAGTAGAATATATATATTTAACTCTAGAAGTGCTGTTCCCGGTTCCTGTACCAAGTATCTGTCAGCATTAAAACTCTCTGCATACTTATTAGTCTATCTCAGTGCATTCTCTGATTGCAATTAGGAGTTATTGTACTTAAGCTTAGCTTGTATCTACATTGTTTCTTTAGAGAACACAAATCGGGTTTTACCATTGTCTAAGAGGCTGGGTTTTACATTCTATAAATTTACTACTTATGAGCTAAGAAACATGTTAAGTGCTTAGCATCAGGCATTGAAAAACACATGGTATCAATGTGATTCAGAAAATTCATACACAGGTAATGTAACTTACATCACTGCTAATTTAAAACAATGTGAATCTGATCATTGAACACTTGTAGATACTTCCCATCCATGCTACTTATGGAAGTTCTCTCTGTCTGATGCTATTACTGTAGGGAGAATTCTTATTATTATAGAATCATAGAATAGTTAGGGTTGGAAAGGACCTTAAGTTCATCTAGTTCCAACCCCCCTGCCATAGGCAGGGGCACCTCCCACTAAACCATGTCACCCAAGACTCCATCCAGCCTGGCCTTGAATACTGCCTGGGATGGAACATTCACAGCTTCTTTGGGCAACCCATTCCAGTGCCTCACCACCCTTACAGTAAAGAACTTTTTCCTTATATATAACCTGAACTTTCCATGTTGAAGTTTGAACCCATTACCCTTTGTCCTGTCACTACAGTCCCTAATGAAGAGTCCCTTCCCAGCATCATTGTAGGCCCCCTTCAGATACTGGAAGGCTGCTCTGAGGTCTCCACGCAGCCTTCTCCAGGCTGAACAACCCCAACTTTCTCAGCCTGTCTTCATACAGCAGGTGCTCCAGTCCCCTGATCATACTCGTGGCCTCCTCTGGACTTGCTCCAACAGCTCTATGTCCTTTTTATGTTGAGGACACCAGCACTGCACACAATACTCCAAGTGAGGTCTTATGAGAGCAGAGTAGAGGGGCAGGATCACCTCCTTTGACCTGCTGGTCACGCTTTTGATGTAGCCCAGGATACGGTTGGCTTTCTGGGCTGCGAGCACACACTGCTGGCTCATGTTCAGTTTCCCATCCACCAACACCCCCAAGTCCTTCTCCACAGGGCTGTTCTGAATCTCTTCTCTGCCCAACCTGTAGCTGTGCCTGGGCTTGCCCCAACCCAGGTGTAGGACCTTGTACTTTGCTTTCCTGAACTTCATGAGGTCCTTATTAAGGACTAATGATGCCTTCTTGCACTGAGTATTTGACAGGTGAAATCAGTATAGTCAATGAAAGCCAGTGAACAGAAAAAAATGAAGTCCACTGTTTTACTTAGGGATCCTGAACGTAGTAGCCTTCAGCCATATCTGTAGTTCTTAGAATGTTCGCAAATTGTAAGGTGCTCTGTAGGGTGTGTCAGAGCTTTAAGATGGACAGTTTCTTTACTGTAATTCCTTTATTTTTTTCAGAGGACTTACAGTTTGTGTCCAGAAAGCTCAAACTCCAAAAAGAAATGCTGCCAAGATTGGTTTGAAGACATCATACTTTCTTTTTCTTGCTCCTCCATCTTTCACTCTTCTTATGGAATGTGTCACCTTGACTTTGACTGCACTGAACATTTTTTCATTAAATAAATTGATTAAACTCTTGATTTAACTTTGTTGAATTAAGATTCTAGCTGACCCAGATGATCAGCCAGGACTTCCTTTTTTCACCTACTGCTAATTTTGGTTTAAAATATTTTTTTCAGTTCTTCCAAGGACAGCACTTGATCCTCTCCTGCTTAAAGGACTTCACCTTTCTAACTGGCAGCAGTCACTGCTGGCCCTGGGCCAGCTGATGAGCAAAGCAGATGTTGTGTATAGAGCTACTGGAGACCAGTGATCCATGTCAAGCTGATGCAAGGCTTTAAATTTCACCTCTTCCATCATGTTTACTTTCTGTTAAAAAAAATGCTATTCTGCATGTAATTTGGATCAGGAATGAATGACAAGACCCTGCTATAGCCAGGCAGTGTGAAAGTAGTTACTTCTCACTGGGTCATGCTGGTAGATGAGGAAAGGAGTAAGAGCTGTACTATGTTGGTCCAATACACCATGACTTACAGGCTGAATAAACCTGCAATTGGCCATATCTTTAGCTAGCCGTCTACTCCTAAGTGTGTTAGCAAGTGGAAATGAAGCAGGAGTTGGTTTACTTTGAAAGGTTCAGCTGACCATCAGTTTGAGGAGTGTGTTACACTCCACTCATAGGCAGTAATTTGAAGGTGCTAAATTACAATTTCTTATAGGAATGGATGGCACTTTTAAATTTTTTTCTGATCTTAAAGTCTCTACCAGAAGTTTTCTCTCCCTCTCGCACCATAACAAATGGCTGATTTGTTTCTGGAGAGATGTGGGAGTCAGTCAGTCAGTCCTTAATTTGCCATGTGCATTCTGCTGCTTTTTCTGTTTAAACCTCCTCTCTCTTCCCACCCTCCCCACCTCTCCAAAGAAAATGCAAAATCAAACTGGCTCCTCCCTGTTAAAAAATAAGATAAAATAAAATAAAAAAGATTAGATTTGAAAATCTTCAAAGCCCCTCTAGTAATCCTGAGACTAGTAAGTGCTGCCTTAGCCCAAGATGTCAGCAACAACAGTCAAAAGATGATCCCGGAAGACATCAAAAAATAAACACTGAGAAAGAGAAGCAACTGGGGTTTTGTGTTTGTTTGGTATTAATACTGTTTCTTTTTTAAACAAAAGAGTAATTGAAAGGAAGAAAATCTCATGCTGATTATTAAATCCTCTGGGCCTGCTAAAGTATGGAGGTTTTTCCAGTAGATGGTTTTCACATTTGCCTGTATATCTGTGAGGCGTGTGGGAAACCAAAGTCTTAAAAATAACAGCTAGTATGAAATTCCATAGATGAAAAGAAGAAAACAGTTTGATTCACAGAATAGCTCATAAAAAGGACCCAGGAACTAGTATCAGTGAGAAAAAAGCAGTGCAATAAGAGGACTTTAACTCCGCACAGATGCACATGAAGAATGGAATTATGTTCACTTACTAGTAAAAGAGCTTTTCTTAATCCCCTGATCAACCTGTTCTTGCTGACAGAAATGCCACAGACACATTGCATTTCAGATGCAGAAAATTCTGCTGGTTATGTTCTTTAAGATCAGATCATAGAGGCTTGCATAGTGTCAGCTTTATAAAGAGTTCTTATTTTCCCATGAAAAATTACAAATGCAAAGTGACTGAGCTTTGCATCTCACTTCAGGGTCTTTGAACAGACTCCTGGTATCTGTGAACCCCTCCTACAAAATCTATAATAACTAAACGGAAATTCTTTCAATCCCATCATATGGATTGAAAGGATTACCAGGTGATGCTTTCTGGTATGCAAGGCTGTATCATTTGCTGGTTATCACCGTTGAAGACAGCAAGGAGGAAGAAAGGCCTTGGGTAACCTGAATTATGTTCTACACAACAATTAAAACATAATGGTTCTAAGTCAAATAATTTAGTCATCTGTTCCTGCATTTACATTTGTCATAAGGTGAATTGAAGCCACAGCAAAGACTGCATTTTGATCCCTGAAGGTTTTCTCTTCTGGTGATTCTTCTGTAAGAGCAGATACGTATTTATCTAGACATAGACATTGCTACTTGGATTATCAACATGTATCAGAGAACACATCAAACCCTTCAAAACAGACTGAATTTGTACCCTCAGTAGTACAAAAGCCACCAATTAGAAGTTACTATTAGCCAGCCTGTACCACAGAGTTATCATGGTTATTTCTTTTGCAAGAGGAAACTGGTATTGCTGGCCACAGGCTTTAGCTGCAGCTGTTAATGCTAACCATTTCAGTGCTTATATAGAAACGGGGTCTTACCACTACTGGCAGAAGACCTAAGTTTGTGGCAGGTCTGCACTGTGTATTTCAAAAAGCAGCTTTTCTTTCCTAGTGTGACCTTAAAACTTTAATTTTTTAGAAGCCATAAATGCTACTCATTTGCATTCTAGAGCTCCTTTAATAAAGTCAGTAAATGCAGTGGCACTTTCTTCTGATTTTGTTTGGTCTTAATTTATTTCATTTTTTCAGCTGTGCAAAATAATTTCCATAAAATTCATTTCAGTTTAATTTCTACTCAAATCTGTAGGATTTTCTCATATGGGAACTTTTAGCTGAATTAATTGAGACCTAATCTTCCAGGCTCTAAGTGTGTACAATTGAACTTCCTGCTAATTGTCTAGGGAAATGTTTTATTTTGGCAATGCTCACTCCAATAGTTTAGTTTCTTGTTTACTTTGTCTTATCTCCTGTTGCTAGGAAGCTCTTTCCAACAAATTAGGGGTGCTACTCTATTTACAACAGCCTTTAAAAATATTCTGTTGAATTTTATTGTATAAAATGTGACCAGGCATGTTACTCTTAGCTGGCTAAGTTATTCTCTCCCACACTGAATCCTTCAGGTATAATACATCCCAGTCACTGCAGTATAGCATAGATCTAGCCAATTGTCCTGGGCTCAGCTGTAACTTCAAGCAGCTGACTCAAGTTCCAGAAGCATTCTTGCTGCAGGATTATGGAGATCAGTAATTTGCTTCTTGGGTGGATTTTCAGATAATGTTGAGACATGTAGCTAGACTGCTGGAAATCGTGCTGGCTGCTCCTGGCAAGAATGATAGAAAAGGATGTGAAAGTTTTGATGATTAAAAATGAAAGCCTGTAAATATAGTTCTGTCCCTGAAGGATAATTTTACAAGCTTGAATTAAACCCCTGCAAGACCAGGAGAGCAAAGTAAAGTTAAAACCACTTGGTCTGTCTTCTCAAGTGCGTTCCCATCTTTAAAATGAGATAAGAGTTGAGTTCCCCTCTTCCCATTACCATTTCTTGGCTTACTGTAATTTTTCTTCATGTGCCAGCCAAGTAAATAAAAAACCAACCATATCTGCTTAGGAAGCAAAATTATCCTACTTACATTTTTATGTCAAGTCAGCAGAAGTAAAAACCAACTATAAAGGACACTAGCTGCCTGTAGAGCTGAACAGCTTTCACAGAGTTAGGCCTGTAATCATAACGTGCAAAAAATTGCAGCATGAAGCAATCCAGATAAAATTCAGAGCACAGCCATCAGCACTGAAGTCATCAGTCGTCACCTACTGGGTAGTACTCTAGGTAGCCTGCTACTCTTGGAGGCAGGAGTCAGCTATTGCAAGAAAATAGTAAAAATATAGCTCTGATAATTAGAAAAAATCTCTCCTTGCAGTGTGGATCAGGCTTTGTTAAATGGGATTACTGGTACAGACTGAGAAGAAAGATTACACAACAAGTAACAACACTGGAAGATGACCTGTGTTGCCAGCAAGAATGCAATTAGGAATGCAATTAGAAATTTTACCACATCAGATGTGGTAACAAGGTGTGGAACAGACTCAGTAATTGTTGGAGGTTTATTTCCTCCCTTCTTGGGTGTCCTGGGTTCAGCAGTAGCAGTCATTTTTCTCCTTCTTAGTAGCTGGTGCAGTGCTGTGGTTTTGACTTTC